>JASANF010016629.1:0-26304 GCA_030248245.1 Trissonchulus sp. WLG1_4 | reverse complement strand
CCCCGGGGATTTTGGGGTTAAATGCAGTAGGGGGGGATATATATTGGATCTATTTTTTTTAGTAGAGCACCTTGGGGGAAGCATTTTTGCTTCAAGGACCCCTATTTCATTTTTTGGATTTTCTGAGATACGACTCCCCGAAATCGGAACCCTCAGTGAGGTACGTAGTACGTTTTCGCAATTTTTCCCGAAGCTCTTGTTTTTTCCGTTCTAATGGTGTCAAAATAGTGTCAGATTATTGGTTACAATTTTTAGTATCAAAATAAAGGCTCTTTGACCGGGTTCCTGCCGGAAAATTGGCCAAATTCGCCAGAAACGTCAAATTTTTGACCAAATTCAAACTTGGGCTTAGGCTTAGGCTTAGTATGGGGCTTAGGCTTAGTATCAGGGTTAGGCTTAGGCTTAGGTTCAGGCTTAGGCTTAGGCTTAGGCAATAAAAATTCGAAATTTTCAGAAAAAATCCTGCCAGCTTAGCCTAGAGAATCCTGCCAGCTAAGCCTAGACGATGCCTTAAAACATCATAACTCACTCAAAAGTATCCAAAAACAAAGATTATAGCCATTTTTGGCTTCGAACTTTGGCCTACGTTCACTTCCAAAAACACTGAAAATGCAATTTTCAAGGGGTCATAGCTCAGAAAATCCAAATTTGTGGATAGGGGTTCTATTACAAAAAATGCTTCCCTCAAGGTGCTCTACTCCAAAAAATAGGTCCACTATTTCCCCCCCCCTAACTAAACTTGATCCCAATTTTCAAGGGGTCATAGCTCAGAAAATCCAAACTTGTGGATCGGGGTTCTATTACAAAAAATGTTTCCCTCAAGGTGCGCTACTCCAAACAATAGGTCCACTATCCCCCCCCCCAACTGCACTTGATCCGGATTTTGACCTTTAAATTAAATAAATAAACTTCTTCTTCTACTTCTAAATTGCTGTGCCAAATTTATCATTCGTAACCGAGTATAGTGGTGCGGGAAAAAAACCCTATTTTCAACTTTTCGGGTCGTCCTGTGCTCCACATAAATCGGATACATTAATGCTCGTGGCTGTTATAACGGCCATCTTTCGCCTAACTGTTGCACTAATAAAATGGATTGTAACCACTCACGTTTCTGAGTAATGAGTCTCGAAACCTCCGGGAAAAAAAACCCTATGCGGGAAAAAACCCTAATGCGGGGAAAAAAAACCCTATCACTTTTTCTGGTTGTTCTATTAGCAGGGAATATAAACACAATTTCATCGTGTTCTACAACTCTTAGGCTGCAGTATGGACTAAAAAAACCGTTTCTGCGACATCCATGTGACTCACAATGATTCTTCAAAAATCGACCCGTTTTGGCAGAAATGACTTCTGCCCAAATAGGCATTTTTTCCGTATTTAAAAGCATTAAAAACAGATTTTTGCGCTTATTACGTGAGAAACAGCGGACAAACACCGCCCGCGTCTATCATTCTTGGATTTAATTGGTACGCAGCAGCTAAAACCTAAATATTGCAAAAAATGCCAAATTTTGGTGAAACATCATCAAAACAGGTTTCGTAAGGGGTGTCGGGGTATGGCCCAAAATGACAAAAAACGACGTTTTGCGGCCGAATAAACGGTTTTAATGAACTCTACGCATGTTGTTAGCCCAGCTGAACTAACTTTAGTAGCAACAATGGGTGAGTTTAGCAAAAAAATGCCGCCAAACAAAATAGGGTTTTTTTCCCCGCAATAGGGTTTTTTTTCCCGCACAAACTTTGACCAGTCACTGGTCAACCACAGCGTTTTTCACGGTTTTCGAGCTTCAGAAGTATAGAGGAAAGGTAACTCTCTTGAAAAATGCAAACGGCGTTGGTCAAAAGTGTTTTTGTGAAAAATTATGACAAGTCAAAAATTTGGAAAATTTTGTCACTTTGGAATTTTTCAACATGCAAAATTTTGAAATTTTATAAAAAACGCTACAGGCCTCAAAACTGCACAGAAATTGGTGTGGTAAGTCAGTTTGGGATGCGCTTTCCACCTGCATACTCAAAAAGGTCCTATGTCGTGAGGTTCGGCCAGGAAGCACTAGGGTTTTTTTCCCCGCAAAACGCGTAGGGTTTTTTTTCCCCGCACCACTATACTGTGTTTGCAAAGTTTGCACTGAAATTGCAAAAACCTCAAAAATGAAACTACCACTTTAAGTGGGCTGCAATCAATCTCATCACCGTCGACGCTAATGACAACGTGAGCATGAACAGCGGAAATCTTGCTAAAAAAGCATGGAAAATGACCTATGCTTCGACTGAAATGTATTCGTAACAATGCGGAAAAAAGTAAGAATTCGAAAAGCACGTCAATTGAAGCAGAAACTTGTAAAAAATATACAGAAAAGGCAACGAAATCTAGCACAAATATGTAGGAAAGTGAAAGGAAATAGAACCGAAAAGTAAAAGAAAATATATATAACGGAAACATGACCGAAGTAAATATGACCGAAAAGTGAAGGAAATGTGAAAGAAATGTGACCGAAAAGTGAAGGAAATATGACCGAAAATTGAAGGAAATATACCCGAAAAGTGAAGGAAATATGACCGAAAAGTAAAGGAAATATGACCGAAAAGTGAAGGAAATGTGAAAGAAATATGACCGAAAAGTGAAGAAAATATGACCGAAAAGTGAAGGAAAAATATGTGCCGAAAATTGACGGAAAGTTGGACTAAATGGAGGAAATGTGACGGAAAAATGAAGGAAATATTGCGGAAATGTTGCCGAAATGTGTCTGAAATGTGACGGAAAGTGAGAATTGTAATTGGAGGAAATTTGACAGAAATAGAGAGGAAATGTGAAGGAAATTTTTCCTTCGTTTTTCCGTCATTTTTCAGTGACATTTCGAAATTATTTTTTCCGGTGGAGAGGGACGTTTTCGCAAATTTTTTCCGAAGCCCTTGCATTTTCCGTTCTAATCGTGTCTAAATGGTGTCAGATTATTGTTTACAACTTTTTAGGATCAAAACAAAAGCTTTTTAACCGGGTTCCTGCCGAAAAATTGGCTAAATTCGCCAGAAACGTCCAATTTTTGACCAAATTCATACTTGGCCTTAATTTAGGCTTGGGCTTAGGCTTAGGCTTAGTATTGAGCTTAGGCTTAGGCTTAGTATCAGGCTTAGGCTTAGGCTTAGGTTCAGGCTTAGGCTTAGTCTCAGGCTTCGGCAAAAAAAAACGAAATTTTCAGAAAAAATCCTGCCAGCTTCAGTAGCGTACCCAGGATTTCGCGAAGGGGGGGGGCTGAACTGATGGTCGACGACCGGGGGGGGGGGGGGTGAAAACGCACACGCACTCCACGGCAGTCTGCAGAAAGTTCAGCTTTTTAAAATTTTTCTACTGATTTCATTGATATTGCAAAAGTTTTATATACGCAACATGTCGTGCAATCATAGTGGTTGCAGGGGTCTGGGGACGGCAGCCCCCAGAAGCTGGAGCTTTTTTAGAATTTTGAAATAAAATTTGCATCGAAAAACCATTTCTAAGCAACAGTTGTCGTGAATGCATATACATATAGTGGTTGCAGGGGTCTGGGGGCGGTAGCCCCCAGAAGCTGGGTCTTTTTCAAAATTTTGAAATAAAATTTGCATTGAAAAAGCAATTCTAAGCATCACTTGTTGTGAAATCATAGTGGTTGCAGGGGTCTGGGGGCGGCAGCCCCCAGAAGCTGAAGCTTTTTTAGAATTTTGAAATAAAATTTGCATTGAAAAAGCAATTCTAAGCAACACTTGTTGTGAAATCATAGTGATTGCAGGGGTCTGGGGGCGCCAGCCTAGCGAACGACCGGAGGTAAAATTTTGCCGGAGCCGGAGCCGGAGCCGGAGCCGGATAGAAAATGCCGGAGCCGGAGCCGGAGCCGGAGCCGGAGGCAGTGTTTTTAAAAAAATCAATTTGTATATGTTGACAATTTTGACCAAATTTTTTAATTTTTTTTCCGAAACAGCATTCTGAAATTTTTCAACACTCACGCCACATTTCTATACATTATGTTCTTACGCACCTATTCAACCAAAATTGGCCACTGGTCCTGGTCATTGTTTAGAGAGATCTGACAAAAAATTTTCGTCAACATTGATAAAAGTCGAAAATTTGGTCAAACTGACCAGTATGGGATTTTGACTCGGGTGCCGAAGGTGTAGTCAGAGGGTGGTTCAGGAAGTCCATCTGAGCCCCCCTTTTAATCGAACCTTACGAAATTGTCAACAAGGGTTCCCCAAAATATAGATAAATTTGGAAAAGATTGCACTTTGTAGATGTAGATGCCGTAAATGTCTCTAGCTTCTGGGGGTTGCGGCCCCCGAGGCGTATCTCAGTGGCGTAGCCAGGAAAAAATTTTGGGGCATGGCTTTTCGATATTTTGTAATGGGTTAAAATGAACTTTTTTGTAATTTTAACACACCAGTTTGTGAGATAACAGTACATACTGTGCAAACATTATATACTAATTTTGACCGGCCAAAGACATCAGACCTAAAAGTCGAGCTGAAAACACTAAATTACGTACATTGTTGCAGGAATCGGGGGGTGGCAGCTTCCAAAGAAATGTGACAAACTTTTGTTTTTAAGTCGAATTTGGTCAATTGGAGACGTAATCAGAAACTTTTTCCCACCAGAAAATTGAAATTAAAGGGCGAACGTAATAGTAGAATTACATAATGGTGCAGAGGGATCGTCGCCTCCATTGCAGTCGGCAGTAATATGAGTATTGTAACCGACTTATCTTTCCGTTAGCCTTGATTTTTTCTTAAAATTTGAACTATTTGCCAAAATTTCAACAATGAAAAATTCTCCGGCTCCGGCACTTTTTTTGCCGGAGCCGGAGCCGGAGGCTCAAATCCGGCCGGAGCCGGAGCCGGAGCCGGAGCCTCCGGTCGATCGCTACGCCAGCCCCCAGAAGCTGAAGCTTTTTTAGAATTTTGAAATAAAATTTGCATTGAAAAAGCAATTCTAAGCAACACTGGTCGTAAAAAAAGAGTGGTTGCAGGGGTCTGGGTTTGGCAGCGCCCCCCCAGAAGCTGGGGTATTTTTTAGAATTTTGAAATAATAATTGCATAGAAAAACCAATTCTAAGCAACACTTGTCATTTAGATTAACAGTCACACATTTAGATAAAAAAAGCACGAAAAATCGGCCCATGGGGGGACTAGCAAATCTGAAAAATACGTTGTATACAGGAAAAAATTGAAGAAAAACCATGGGTGACAAGGGCTGTCCTTAGGGCCTTTTCATAAAAAGATTAAAATTATTAAAATTAATCAGCGATATTAAAAATATTAAAAGTGTTTAATCACGTTTTCATAAAATCAAGATTAAAAACTCACGCTGCAATCAATCTATGAATTTTTAATATTTATAATCTTCACAGCTGCAACTGAATTTTAATGTCGTTTTCATAAAAAGATTTATTTTAATCTTTGATTTTGAATCTTTTTATGAAAAGGCCCTTAGAAGTTCGTCCTCCACTCCACCCACCACACGGTTTTTAATTAAAAGCCACACAAAATATATAACTAAATACCAATAATAGTTGTCAGCATTACTCATTATTAATCCACCATAGCAGATATAAGTCGTGTATATATATACATTAGCGCAGTAATGAATTAGGGGCGAGATCCATCCTCTCGAAAGAAAATTTTTGAAATTACAGTGTAATTTTAGTCAATTGGGAACGTGCCGGAAAATTTTTTTCAGCGGTGTCATAAAACCAAAGAAGACCACAGGAAAAAAAAGTGAAAAAAAGGGGGGGGGCTGAAATCGCGAAGGGGGGGGGCTAAAATCGCGAAGGGGGGGCTGATGTCCCCCTAGGGGGCCCCCCCCCCCTGGGTACGCCACTGGCCAGCTTAGCCTAGAGAATCCTGCCAACTAAGCCTAGACGATGCCTTAAAACGTCATAACGCACTCAAAACTATCCAAAAACAGAGATTATAGCCATTTTTGGCTTCGAACTTTGGCCTACGTTCACTTCCAAAAACACTGAAAATGCAATTTTCAAGGGGTCATAGCTCGGAAAATCCAAATTTGTGGATAGGGGTTTTATTACAAAAAAAGCTTCCCTCAACGTGCTCTACTCCAAAAAATAGGTCTATTCCCCCCCCCCAACTACACTTGATCCAAAAATTAACCATTAACCAATAATAGTAACCAATAAGCTGACACCATTTAGACACGATTAGAATGGAAAAAACAAGAGCTTTGGAAAAAAATTGCGAAAACGTCCCTCAGTGAGGGTTCAGATTTCGGGGGGTTGTATCTCAGAAAATCCAAAAAATGAAATAGGGGTTCTTGAAGCAAAAATGCTTCCCCCAAGGTGCTCTACTCAAAAAAATAGGTCCACTATTCCCCCCCCCCAACTGCATTTAACCCGTAGAATAAAGCCCTCAACCAGTCCAAATTTAGTCCGAAAAATCTGTGAAGTGAAACAATTCTCAAAAATTGCAATTTATTTAAGACAAACATCAAACAAAATTAGGATACATATTTTCAAGATGTCTTATTTTTCTACAAAAATAAGGCTGTAAAATCTATTAAACAGAAATGGGGTATTTTTGGACATGTTAATTTTCTTTTAAATTGTCTTAGACGTATTTTAATTTCAAGGAATCATTTTTGGAGGGTTTTTACAGAAAATAAAGACATATTAAAATATCCGAATTTTGTCTAAATTTTGTCTTAAATAAATTTCAAATTTTGAGAATAGTTTCACAAATTTTTCGGACAAAATTTAAACATCCAAATTCAATTCACACCCACATTCAATTAAATTGTCCGAAAACGCTACGAAATTTGTATAAAAAGCTCCTAATGACCTCCGAAGTGTAAGTCGGTGACTCAGAGAAAAATCGTTCGAGGGAAAGTTTTGCTGTGATTTTTTGCGCTAAACCGTTTAATTCCGTTTATTACAAATGAGTAATGACGTGAGCTCAGGCAACAAATATTTTTAAATTTAATAAACACAATAAAGCAAGACAGCCCGAAATGCCATCTCACGGTAGCCGTTACCACTAGAGGATTTTAAAATTTAATCACTGTAGCTCTTGCTAGTTTTGGTTTTTGGAAAAGATTGTGAAATTTCCTGCAACGCCACTAAGCCAAACCGCAACACAACAACGCAGACAATCACAATATATACATACCATGTACACGTATGGGTTTCTGTCTTTAAACACTCAAATTTATATTATTATTATAGATTCATATTATATATAATTATTATATCTGAGGTAGAGCTGCAAGAATTATAAAAAAAATTGAAAAAAAAGACTTAAGGTGGTAGTGTCGCCAAAGCAGTTTTGCTCATAGGCTGCAAAATGACAACTTTTTGATTTCAAATTGTACGTTCACTGAGAAACTACTGAAATGCCATATGGTGTCAAATAAATACTGCCAGACACTAGACTACCAATATCTACCAATATTTTTAACCAATCACGATTTGTGAGCCAGTCATCACACATTAGAGACATAAAAGTTCAAAAAATCAAGCCAGATATCAGATTGGCCAGCTTGTGAAGTACATGTAATGTTTTGACGCACCATTTTTTGCCACAAATAAGAAAAATAAAAAATGAAGCTTCGTTTTTCTTTTGATTTAAAAATAAGTGTCTAATTTTTTTACAATTTATCAGTATTGCTGTCAGTACCTTACAGGTTATGCACAGTTTCACAGTTCAAACAGGCATTACTCCACAACGACTCAAGCAATTTGCACTAAATTTTGTGTGCATAAACTAGAGCATATGTGCTTTTACTTCGTGTAAAGAATCTAAACAAAAAGTTTTTTAATTGTGACGAAATTGTCGAATGTGAATAGGTTTTCAAAACGTCATTTTTCCGACTTTGCGACTTCACTGCTAACTGTATGCTGCATCAATTTTTCTGAAACTTGGCGAAAATATTTGCCTCAACATATATTTTCAAAATATATAAAGAACGATGTCTTATCTTTTTCTAAAAATGTGTTAATATTAAAATAATAATAATAATATAAAAATAATTAAAATATTTGCCTTAAGGGGGTAGTGTCGCGAAAGCAGTTTTGCTCATAGGTTGCAAAAAGAGATCTTTTTGCTTTGAACTTGTACGTTCACTGAGAAACTAGTCCAATGCTATACTGTGTTAAATAAGTACTGCCAGACAGTAGACTACCAATATCTTGAACCAATCACAGATTGTAAGCCAGACATTACACAATAAGGACATGATAATTCAACTAATTCAGCCAGATATCAGATTGGCTAGCTTGTGAAAAACACATAACGTGTCGACGCACGGTTTTTTGCCACAAATAAGAAAAATGAAAAATAAAGGTTCGTTTTTCTTTTGATTTTAAAATAAGTGTCTAATTTTTTTGCAATTTATCAATATTGCTGTCAGTACCTACAGTTAGCAAGCCTAACCATGTTAGCTTAACCATGGCATTTTACACCAAATAAAAAATGCTCTGGGTGTTTTTTGGTGTGTATAGATCTGTCTGAAAAACGGGCCACTGCGATTATGGAACTACCACCTTAAAAAATTACGGCGCTTACTTTGGAAGGAGAGTTTGGCCCGTATTCACATACTAAGTGTTATTCACATACTAACGCTAAGCGGTTGCTAAGTGTTAGCGCATGTTTAGTATGTTAGAAGTTTAAGTATGTGAATAACACTTAGCGTTTATAAGCGCTAGCACTAAGTGTGAACACTAAGTTTAAGCGTTAGTGTTCGTATGTGAATGCAGGCTTTTATAAACAGCACTTGCCTCGAGCTCAGAGCCAATCAGAGTCGAGAATCGTCACGTGACCAGAGAGCTTCAATTTTGAAGAATTTTAGTACTCGTTTCTTTTAGCTTAAGGTGGTACTAACGAATGTGCAATGTTTTTCAACAGGCTAGTATTCAGTGAATAATTAACTTTAAAGCAACTTGTTTATATCGTTGGAAAGCGCTATTTTTCGTCTATAATTGTGTGAAGTTTCATTGCATAACTACGAGTATGTTTTATGTGACATTTGATATAAGCAGGTCAATTTGACCAATTTGAGCACTTTCAAATCTGGCCACATTTTGACGAGTTTAAACAACAAAAACATGCAAAAAATGGCATAGGTAATTAAAAATAAATTATCTAAATCCTATATGCACGATTTTAGGATTCGTCAATTATTAAATGAAATATAAGCTTTTAAAGTCAAAAGTTTTTATTCACACTGAACTTTGGGGTTCTATATCTACGCGAAAATATAAGCAATTTGAAAAATTTTCATTTTGGGTCTAGAAAATTTGCAAAAGTTTAATTATGTTCATTTTTATGCTTTTGCGTTGTGCATGCGCTTAGAAAAGTGGCCAGAACTGTTGAATTCTTATTCTCCTGTTGTGTAGTTTGGCTTATTGGCTTAGCTTGCTCCTAAAAATTTTTCACACGATCCCGCCAACTTAATTTGCCTTTATGTGCATATGAATCAATTTTAAAGAGACTTTATTTTAAAAAAATGCCAATTGAATCAACTAAATTTTTTTAAAAATTTCAAAAAACTGCACATTTGTTAGTACCACCTTAAGGTGGCGCTTCGAGAATTTGTTTTTTGGCGAATTATTTTTTCTGCAGCAAAATCGACATATAGTTCTTGAAGAAAAGTTGTTCAGAAGGTGTTCAGGAGTCGATTGATGTGCATAACTCAAAATGAAAACATTTTGGAAAAAATCAAAAATCTGAAATTTGCGTTGAATATTTTTCTAATATGACCAAACTAGAAAAAAGTGCGCAAAAAATCGAAGTAAAAATAAATTACTTTCCTTTTTGATAAACAGAGTTGAAGCAAACGTCTGTCAAATCAAGCCATTCGGACAGAAAAATAAAAACATGCAGCAAGCCAAGCAATATTTCAATTAAAAACCAAGGTTTTTCGCCAAAGGGCACAGATTCCAAATCGCATGTTTTGAGTTGAGACATAAAATTTTGACACAATATATAAGAATAATCAAAGAAACTGCCTAATTCTTATTTTTTTAATAAATGGACTTTGAAGCCAGATACTTGTTGTTAAAGTTGCATGAAAAGTTAAAAATCGTTATAACTAAAAATTTAAAACGAAATTCACAAAACAAAAAATTTAGCATCCCAGAAGTTTGAAAACCTTTCAAACGAGCTATAAATTGTCTAAATTGATAGAGTTTGAATTGAGTTATGTGTGCCCTGTGAATAGGGTATTTGCAAGTCACGTGACAGACACAAAAAATGAATTGAGTCAAATCCTTTTGCAAAATTGCTCAATTTGATACCGCGCACCTAGCTAAATTCCAATATAACCATGAAAGTAAGAATTTACGATTTTTGAAGTACGTGCAAATTCTCGGAGCGCCACCTTAAGGTGGCACTTCGAGAATCTGTTTTTTGGCAAATTATTTTTTCTGGAGAGAAATCGACCCATGGTTCTCGAGGAAAATTGTTCAGAAGGAGTTCAGGAGTATATTGATGTGTACAACTCAAAATGGAAAAATTTTTTAAAAATCTATAATCTGAAATTTGCGTTTTTGTGAATATCTTTCTAACATGACCAACCCAGAAAAAAGTGCGCAGAAAATCCAACAAAAACTAAATTACTTACCTTTTTGAAACGTAGACAAACATAGTTGAAGACTGTCAAATCGATCCATTCAGCCAGAAAACTAAAAACATGCAACAAGCCAAGCCAACAGCCAACTTTTCAATAAAATCCCAAAGTTTTTCATCAAAAGGCACAGATTCCTAATTTTTTTTAATTTCCAAGTTTTGAGTTGAGACATAAAATTTTGACATAATATATAATAATAATCAAAGAAACTGACTAGTTTTTAATTTTTAAATAAGTACGTGCAAATTCTCGGAGCACCACCTTAAGGTGGCACTGCTGACGAATGTGCAGTGTTTTTCAACAAGCTAGTATTCAATTATTTGATTTTAAAACACATTCTTCAACTCAAATTCTAGAACGAAATTAGAAAAACAAAAAAATTAGCATTCACACGTTTAAAAACCTTTCAAACGAGCTATAGATTCTCAAAATTGATAGAGTTTGAATTGAGTTACGCGTGGTGTGTGAATAGCGTTTTCGCGAGTCACGTGACAGACACAAAAAATAAATTGACACCAATCCTTTTGGAAAAATGCTTAAATTGATACCGTGCAGCTTGCTAAGTTGCAATATAATCATGAAAGTAAGAAAATAAAATTTTTGAAGTACGTGCAATTTCTCGGAGCGCCACCTTAAGGGGCAAGTGCCGCAAAAGCAGTCAATTTTGCACGTCTGCAAAACTTGTTCAGTGAAATATAAGGCATTGCTTTTTATATGTTTTGAATATTTATGTTAAGGCAAATATTTTTGCCAAGCGCCGAAATGGATTCGGCATGCAGTTAGCAGTCAAGTCGAAAGCAGTCGACTTTTCATGGACACACAACTTGATCAGTGGAATGTTGGAAATTGTTTTTCCATATTTCCCATATTCCGTATATACTATATTAAGATTTTCTGATTCCGACGTTACTCTGGGTAGGTCAAATTTCTAGTGTTAATTAACGCTAGAAAGGTAGATACCTCTCAGCTCTGTCACATATAATGCAACTTGGGAGAACTCTCATGCTGCGGAAATGCCGTTGAATGCAAAACATTCAGCTCATTTTTTTGTGAGATCATTTTTTAAAATGCGGCTGTGATTTTATATTTAATTTTTTCAAGTAAGCCTTTGATCTTGATCAGTTTTTGTCCTAAGACAGGCTTTGAGCTACTCAGCAGTAAATGTGAGCAGCACGAAGGACTTCAAAATCTATTATCCAAAAATAATGGCCGCGTTTAATATTTCCTGTAGATTATTGACACTACAGTACTGTGCAAAAAAAGTTCCCTCTTCGTCGGCGTACGACGAACTTCGTCGTTTGCGAAAAGTGACGAACGTTGGCCGGAAAGTGATTTTTAGCTTCAGGGCACTCTAATAGTCTTCCGCACGCAGTAAACACAAAAAATTTGCTTCGTCACTTTCCGGCCAACGTTCGTCACTTTTCGCGAAGGTTCGTCACCTTTTGCCGACGAAGCGATTTGACGTTGACAAATTGTGTCAATCATGATTTTTAGCTTCAGGGCACTCTAATAGACTTCCGCATGCAATAAACACAAAAATTTTGCTTCGTCACTTTCCGGCCAACGTTCGTCACTTTTCGCGAACGACGAAGCTCGTCGTACGCCGACGAAGAGGGAACTTTTTTTGCACAGTACTGTATAACCTTACAATGCAACCACTAATCACTCAACAGAAGAGCTTGTAAAAACATATGTCAAAGTAAAAGTTTTAGCCAAGTTTCAAAGAAACTGGCTGCAGCAAAACTAAAACTATAAAAAATGAGAACAGGGTCTACGCTGTGCACCCTAGTACACCCGATAAGAAATGAATAATAAAACATGACGTCGAGTATATTATGTACGCAGGTTTACACAGACAAAGATCTGTTTTATCGGCCAGATGCTACATTTTTTCAATTCCGGGTGGAAAACGTGCCTTTTGGCTTTCAAAGTAGCTTGCAGTAATGCAACAAATTACGCAAACAAGCTCAACATTAACATGGTTAATTTTTCAATTTCAATTACATGAAAATGATTGCTAAAATTAGAAATAAAAAGCCGTTCAGCAGCAGAAGCTCCCCGAAACTTGAAATTTTTTATTTTGGGTCAAAAACAAGACTCGATTTCGTTAGCGCAAGCCGCAAAAAGATCAGAGGCCGCAATTGCCACGTCGTGAATTTTTGTAACTTTTACTTGCAAAACAGGGTGTTTTATTAATTGTTGAGGGAAATGGGGTATTTTAAATCAGTGTGTATTTTTACTTTAATGTGTGTAAACTAGGCGGCCGATAGATAATTACACCCTATTTTACACATAAAACCCTGCTTAGTATATACTAATTCTAGGCTATTACTAATTTTTGCCACTGAAAAGGCGCTGACTGAAAAAAGAATTCAAATATCCGTTGGTTTTAATGTTACCGCTACCAATGCTTTTTGTTTTTCGCTTGTATTAAGGTCATGTGACAAGTTTGTTGTAGCATGGTGTAAGGCTTCACTTGGGAGTACCCCCTTTTCCTCCCTAATTATACTCCACTTACTTTTTAATACTTCAACAGTATGAATTCACGCTCAACGTAATTTAATATTATGTACCTATTCCCGCCCTTTGTTGTGCAATGCAAAAGTGTCTGGCTTGTTTTACGGTAGTTCTGCGATGTGTTATTTAGTCTGGTGTCTATTTTTTGCCCTGAGCGGCTGTGTTTCGTAACTGGTATTGATTCGTATTCGTTATTTCTGTCATGCTATTTATGCCAAATGGCCGTGTAGTATTTTAACTTGTGTTCTTTATTCAATACGTGAAATATAAGTGTTTGTTTGAGTCAATTTTGGGCAGTATGGGCCTGGGCGGCCCTGTCAAATTACTGTGTGCGTGTGCTCCGTTTTAGGTAAATTGCGTGTCCGTCTGCGCCTATTGAGCGTTGCCCAGTAGTTCGGTAAGCCCCAATTTCGGTGGATGTCCGGGAACCCCGGCCCGCACGGAAGACCCGGCTCATCCTACCTGAAAGCCCGCCGGCGGTTAAGTTAGGCCAAAAATGAGGAACGTCTCTCCTGGAGGCTGATACCTACGTTCCCGCTTGGGTCATTAGTGCGAACCGCATGTGCGGCCGTACAAATGTGGCGAGGCTGCCTGGATAAGGAATTCGTTCCTTATTTTGAGCCATATATGGGATTTTATGAATTTCCCCTGCTATTGTTATATTTTTTTGCTTTTTTAGCTTTTGGTGGGTCCCTCTGGGAACTAAAATTGTTTAATTTCGTAATACTGTGGGGGTATATTTTTTGTGATAATTTGTTTGTGATATATTTTCGTGTGCGTATATAATTATGTATGTTTTTGTGCCCCAACCTCACACCCACCCCCGCTTTTAGTGCCTTTTTGGTTCTCAAACTTTTCTCTTTTCTTAGATTTCTGTTGTTATTGCGAAATTGTATTGTAATTTGGATTGTACAAATTAAGTTATGCTGTTTGCAATAAAGTTAAAGTTAAAGTAAGACCCCTAGCTTTTCAAAACTTCAAAGTTCAAAACTCAGTATTATTTAAAATTTTAATAGCAAATTCGCAATTATGGTATAACTGACGCCATTTATTAATCCGAGTATATTCATACTTACAGCACACATTGTCCGTTCAACCGACTAAAAGTATTAGTACCTAACTATGCGCGATAATCTCAATCGTGCATGTCAAATTTGTTTAGTAAAGTAATAATCTTAGAGTTGGTTTAGACTTGACATTCTATCTCGCTTTGTCTTTTTGATTCAATACGCCATTGCTAAACCAAAATGCAGCCTATTTAATCCGGTAAAGAAACGTGCCGTATTGACTTAAAATATTCAAATTCGTACATTTGCTATTTTCCTCCCTGATTACTTTACTACGTAACAAGCTTACTTGTGCACATCCACTGATACGAGTGAGAGAGAAAAAGCGTTACTAGTGCAATGACATGGAATGATGGTTTTGTTAAATTTTTTGCTTCCACCTTTACGGTTGAGCTATGCATACAAAACGAGGTTGTTTTTCAATCTAAATTTCAGCAGTTGTTAAGATGAGTAATTCTATGCTTCAGAAAAAACATCCAGAAGCCTGTAACTAGACATAGTATTGATTGATTGATTGATTGATTGATAGTGATTACTCCAAAGCGGACGGTTTGCGGACTAATGTAAGTTAGCGTAGGGCTGGGCTTTCATTAATAACAAAAGCAAGCAATTGATAACAAGCAATTCTAGACGGATCGTTAAAAAAGATCTCACGAAATCCTGAAGTGTTAACTCAGTTTGAGTATGTCAGAGGACACTGTGGGGGAGTTTTAGGCGCATGAAATAGGTAATACTATCCGCCTGGCATGATAAATGGATATGAAAGAAGGGGCGGTCCCAGGGGGGGGGGGTGGGGAGGCGTTGCCCCATCCTTGAAAATTTTTCTGACTGAAATTTTGCACAAAAGTCACCCCTTGGGTTTTCATTTCCGTTACGTCCCCAATTGACCAAATTCGGCCTAAAGTGACATTTCTTGGAGATTTGTCCGTAATGTCAAAAAGTGTTGTAGAATTTTTAGATTTGCTAAGTTTTGGCTGGAGCATCGTCAGTCTGCCAACTGGGTAGTTTTCGGTGTTTTGAGCTCCAAATCGAGTAGTCAAGTCAGTCGGATTGCGTCGGATTAGATCTTTTCTCGTACTAGCTCGAAATAGACTTTTTCTTATGAGTTTTTGACAAAAACTACATCTCTATAACGCATTTCGGCTATTCAAATTTTAAAAATGAGTTCGGCTTTAGGTGGCTGCCGACCCCAGACCCCTGCATTATATGCAATATAATGCTTAAATTCTTTGAATTAAAAAGCTACAATATGCAGAAGGGACACAAACATCATTTAGAAACATGCAAGTGGTCAGAAGACAAACAGCCTTGCAGCGCCAAAACATCTATTGCGACTAAAAAGGCGTCACCTCCCCATCAAAGCAAACAAGCAACAGTTTGCTGCAAAAGAAAAATAGAACAAATTTTTCAGTAGTTTGACATGATTGACAAACAAGCTAAGTCTTCGGCAAAAGTATTCAGTAAGTATCAAGCATTCACTTTTAAGTACATTGGCCAGAGGCCCAGAGGCCATCGTAAACCTGTTGGGCCAGTGAAAGTGCTCTTTCTAAATTTACATATTTCCCATAAATAACGTCTCCTTTTGCAGCCATTGCAGTGCAAAATCTCCGTCAAAAACTTTCCGAAGTTGGAATTTAAAATGACGGATAAGATTAATGAGATTTGGTAATAAATGAGCTGCATGTTTGCTAATGAAATTATATTCTGAAAATTTAACTTGTTCCATTGTTGTGTCAGCTTAGGAGCAAATAGTACTGTAGTGTTGATTCTAAAAGAAAATAAAATGTTACTTAGCAGTGAAGCATCTGGGTACGTAGCAGGGAGCTGTATGGTCGAGCGGTTAGTTCATTCGGCTGGTAACCGTGAGCTGACATCGCCGATTCCTAGCAGCTCAGTTTTATTCAGACTTTGGTTTTTCCCAGCACCCTTCTCAAGAACAATGAAAGCACCAACTTACTGATTTTAACAGGCATTTTAGTTGTGACAGACGCAAAGCTACGGTAAAAGACGTGTAAAACACACTCCGCACATTGACACTTTACGCTAGCACTGCGTTAAGATACCAGAATCAAAATTAAAGACCTGTTCGGCTGTAGCCCAACTGGAAAAACCTATTGCGAGCTCAATTCTTATTCCAACTTAGATGAAACTTAGCCAACTGCTAAGTACTATTGAAAACATCTTTTAAGATGACTAAGAACTAAGATTTGAACTACTAAGAACTATTTACAAACACTATGGCGCAAAACAAATAGACCCATTTTGCTTCAGCAATGAGCTGGATTTGATTCATACCCGAATCAAACGGGTTAAAACGATCAACTTTTCAGCAAGTTTTCTTGCAAAAAGTTTGTAAATTTCAATTGGTGACTCGTGCATTTTCGTGGAAACATTTTCATGCAGTCCAGAAGTTGCAAACATATGCTAGCAAAATACATATTTAAGAATGACTAAAAGGTATAGGCCCGTGAGAAAGTAATATTAAAGAGCGATCTATGTTACCTCTGTAGTATTAGCTTACTCAATTTTTCCGTTTGAGAGGTAGAGTTGGTTGGTTTTTTCGAGTCACGTTCGTGGACCGATGAGCTGGAGGTGTTGGGTATTAGCTGAGGGCTAGCAACTCCATCATCGGTTATCATACACCCGATGGCCAGGAAGAGGAGCCAAGATAGCTTCATGATACTGAAATATTATAACATGTGCATTATGGAAGGTATTTGTTTGAGGAGGGGGGTTGGGTTAAGGTTATATAATATTATATGTTGATGTAATTTGGGTTAGGTTGATAAATAATATTAGTAAAAACATGCTGGTGTTCCGTGTTAAGACTTAATCTATGTAGGTACTAGTAGTGCTATACGTGGTCTCGTTCAGACCGTATCCGTTGTGCAGCGACTCGTCAGTGAACTTACACTAACGGAACTTGTTTTTGAAATTTAGAAAATGTAAAATATGGAAAAAAGGAATAAACGGTTTCGTCGCTAACCACGCTCATACTAAGTGATGTTAGTAGAATAAATTATATGCCGGTGTTCTTTTTTATCTCTAGTAGAAGATTTTGTGCAGTTTCATATCCGTATTTAATATGTATTTGTTTCTTTTTGCATAAATTGAGGAAACATTGCTCAATCTTTCGATTAGAGTAGTTTTTTGATTTAATGTTATTGAAGACACGTTTGGTTTTTTGGGCGAAGTCGGATATGTTAGTGCACAGTCTGCTATATCTAATTAGCTCATTTTCCACTGTGTTGAAAGCACAGCAGGTAGCTATATTACCGTATAGATTTGGTAATGATATGACTTTGAATTTAAAGTTTTCTCGTTTGTCAAAGACTTTAGTAGTAAACTGTTTGTTGTGTATTTTTATAGATATATCGAGGACATCCGCATTATTATTTTTGTTATTAACTTTGTTAAGAGTCAAACATTGTGGATATATATCTTTACTAAGATTTTCGAATTTATCATTATCGTTGATAGCAGTTATGTCGTCGATATATCGAAACATATTTTGCTGGTACTTAAGGTTTTTATTATTGTTTATCATTTGGTGGTTAACATATTTATATTGATAATGAAAAAGACATAGATTCGCAAGAAATGGTCCAACATCTGTACCCATTGGTATTCCAATAATTTGTCTGCAAATAACATTTCCGCAGGTAAAATAGCTATTATTAATGATAAATTGTACAAATTGCAGAATAGAATGTTTATCTGCTGCTATGCCCTTTGTATTGGAAAACCAGTTGGCAGATTTTTCATGGATGGCGATCTTAGTGCTATTATTGAAGGTAATGTCTAACACTGTTTTCATGCTTTCAATGATGTCATCATGTGGCAGATCAGTACATAATTGACCAAAATCGAATGTGTTTATGGTTTTTTTAGCTTCTTTATATGTTGAAACGTTTTCTAGTGTTTTCAGATTAGATTGATTGTTATCAATGATCCAGTATAGTAAAATTTTTCACTGAGTATTTAGAAAATTATTGCAATATGATCTAAGCTTGTTTTGTATCTTGCTTAATGCAAGGCTGAGTCTAGCAGATATGGGTTTAGTGCATGCTTTGCTACTAGCAATTATAGTTCTGAAACTATTGGGATTTTTATGAAACTTAGGTATAATTTGAGCGAAGCGTAATGTGCTATATTCCTTATCTACTGTAAAGCCAAAATTGGTTGATGTGTGAATTATATCAGTAACGATTGTTTCCTTATCGGTGTTGTTAACTATTTCATAGGTGTTGTTTTTATTTATTATGCCGAGTTCTTCGATTAACTTACTGATGTAAAATGGTTTGCAGATGATGGCGAAATTATGTGCAGCCTTATCAACGACGGTAAACACATATTTCGATTTTAATTTCTTAATGTCTTTTAGTAGGATAGATTTATTATCAGGTTTGTTGTGATGTATGTTAATTTTTGTTAGTTTGCCTTTGGCCATATTTACTATTGCGTTTTTCCATTCAGCGTATTCTGCGTGATATCGTAGATTCTAGGAGCAGAGTTTATTTATGTATTTGTCAAGTCCTATATTAATAGATCTTAAAATTTTTTCTTTGTCCAGTTTTTTGTTGGGTCTGTATTTCGTTCCTTTATGTAATAGTTGTCTAATTTTAATATTGTCAATAATGTTCGCGTTGCCAGTAATAATATGTTTGTGATGTGGGTGGATAAAGGGTGATGCTAGACAGTCGTATGTAGGCTGGTTGCTAGAGTAGTCATATATGTCTAGGTTATCCATTGTCTGTCTATAGTTGAAAAATATGGAGCCAGTGGTCTTATCATATGTGTATATAGGCATAGGTATGTGCATATCATGTGCGGTTTCATCAGGCCAGAATTTTTTAACTTGTTCGTTGTTGAAAATTTTATTTAAATTGACATGATCAAAAAGTTTATTAGAGAATTCAAAAATAATTTTAGGTTTGCGTTTTCTTTGTGTCTTGTCCTTCTTATTGGGTTTGTATAATTTATAACTACAAAGATCCTTAAGAACGTTGATTATGTTGAGGTCTGTAGTGTTGTTATCAATGATATGTAAGTATAAATTAGAGATGTTCTTCTTATTCAAGCTAAATATATATATGGAATCAGGTTTCGTCTGCAATCAACTGGGTTCGATGAATATTGTTCAAGTATGTCGTCGATAATCGTGTTAGGGTCAGTGGTATCAGTGTTGTGATGTTTTTTTGCCTCTTTTCCGACTATAGCGTTCAATTTTGTTGAACATTTTGTATATGGGTTGGTTGATTTTTTCATTTTTAACGCGATCGTTTAGACCGTATGGAGCTTTCGTTCTTAGAGTTTTGATCCAATAATCCTCACGTACAAGACGTTCTATTTTGTCAGTTTCATCATCACCAGAATCGGTGATTTTTTCCATAATTTTGACGTTGTATTCTGAGCAATATGTATTATTAAAATGTTCAACTAATGTTCTACATCCAGCTTTGTTTCCTTCAATAGATCTTTGATGTTGTCCGAATCTATCTCTAAGGCTGTTTTTAGTTTCACCAACGTATTGTAATTGACACTGTTTGCAGGTGATTAAATATATAATATTTCTTGTCTCGCAGTTAAGCGTACTCATTCCTGTGCAATTGTTCAAGATTTTGTGTGTTCATATGCACACTGAATTTTAAATCATCTTTATGAGAAACTATAAGGAGCACTATTTGGCCTTAATTTTTGCCCAGCAGTTTTGCCAAGCCCCCTCAATTCGAATTCTCCAAGCAAACATACGCATACGGCCATAACTAGGCGAAATGGCTCGCTTTCTCTCACCCACTTGGCCATTTGCTTTATTATTTTTATAAAATTATTATATGCTAAACACGAATTTTTTGTGCAAAATGTGTTTAGTCAAAAACCTTTCCTTCACATACTGGAACAAAATGTCGAAATCTGACTATAAGCACTTTGCTTGGTAATACGGTCACTTTTCAATAAATGCCAAAATTATACTTGAGAAGTGAAATACATAGGGAACCGGGCTCAAACTTTTGTATCAACTAAAACTGAAACTTTGCCAACGACACTGCGTAAACGTCTAGTATGCATTCTTGACAGCTACAAATAACGATTCGGCGAAAATCCAAAGCAGTTCTAACTGATTGACAACTTTGCTGGAGCTGTAACTGGTGACAAATCCCCCCCCAAAAGCTTACGGTAGCCGTTTTTACTTTTTCGTATTTTTCGTTGGGGCGGCCCCTTTTCTACCTGTCTGGGGCCGGCTCCCTATCTAATTATTAATTCGTCACCCACCAGTGACGTTTCTTTGTGCTCACTTTACACGCATCCTGCCTATTGTGCTGGGTTGGCTTCTCGTTTTTCTGGCTCGACCAGATGTGGGTTGGTTAGTGTGTTAGCTGGTATTGTTGGTGACCGCTCTGGTTCTCAAGTTGTTGGTGTGTAATTTTTGGGTGTATTGGTTTGGCGAATCTAATCGTGCTCTTTTGATTAAAGCTGCTCTCATTTTGTGTGTGTCCTAAGTCTGCGGATTGTGACGTAAGTTGATAGATTTGGTGTGATTAGTGAGTGAGGTGCCCTGAGCGGGTTGGTGTTAGTTATATGGCATCCCTGGTTAAAACATTTATAATTTGAATTTTTTCACCTTATTCAAATTATATATTTACTCTCTAGAGACATCAATTGACTTAGTATTTAATTAATAGTTCGATTTCAACTGTTAAATTGACATAAAAGAGTACTGTTTTCTATGATTAAAGACCCATTTGAAGTACTCTAATATTGTACATTGTTCTGTATATATATACCCAAGTTACTCCTGCTGTGACTAAGATACTCCTATGTGTTTGTTGTTTCATATTTACGTTTGATTAGTGTTTTATCATCAATTGGGGCGAATGTAATTTGTAATATTGAGCACTTTATTTTACGTAATTCTGTTTATAATTGGGTTGCCGACCCCCCGCGAAGCAGGGGTGCAACCCATTGTATTCATATTCCTGTTTTTGTTTTTGTTGTTTTTGTTTTTGTTGTTGTTTTTTTTCCTGTTAGCAAAAGTTTGTTACTCGTTTTTCTCTGAAGTTACTGGGGGGATTGGTCCCAAACTTTGGTGGGGGGACCCCCCCTATGAGTAGTTGTGCCCCCACCTTGGTGACCCCCTGACCCCACGGGGGGCCGGGTCACGTGACCCCCGAAAACGATGGAACACAAGGGGGGACCCTTGTGAACTTGAAAATTTTTTTTTCAAGGATTTGGACAAAAAACTGTTTCTAGGGGTAGTTTTGGCCCCTGAACACGAATCTGGGGTTATTTTTTACCTAGGACCCCCCTGGACCCCCCTATGACCCCCTTAGGGTACCCCCCCTAGGGGGTCCTCGGGGGTCAAATTTTCGAATTTGAGATTTTGGTGTTTTTAGGGGTAATTTGGGCCCCTGAACACGAATCTGGGGTTATTTTTTACCTAGGACCCCCCTGGACCCCCCTATGACCCCCTTAGGGTACCCCCCCCCCCTAAAGAGTCCTCGGGGGTCAAATTTTCGAATTTGAGATTTTGGTGTTTTTAGGGGTAATTTGGGCCCCTGAACACGAATCTGGGGTTATTTTTTACCTAGGACCCCCCTGGACCCCCCTATGACCCCCTTAGGGTACCCCCCCTAGGGGGTCCTCGGGGGTCAAATTTTCGAAATTGAGATTTTGGTGTTTTTAGGCGTAGTTTGGGCCCCTGAACACAAATCTGGGGTTATTTTTTACCCAGGACCCCCCTGGACCACCCTATGACCCCCCCCCAGGGTACCCCCCCTAAGAGGCCCTCAGGGGTCAAATTTTCGAAATTGAGATTTTGGTGTTTTTAGGGGTAATTTGAGCCGTTGAACACGAATCCAAGGTTTATTTTTGCCTAGGACCCTCCTGGATCCCCCTACGCCCCCCTCAGGGTACTAAAGGGTGACATTTTCGAAATTGAGATTTTGGGGTTTATGTGGGCAATTAGGGACTCTGAACATAAATATCGGGTTTTTTACCAAAAATATACAATCTTTTGCCTATAATGGAGGGTCCTCTGCCTAGAATAGAGGGTCTTCCGCCTCGACTATTATTATTTTTTTTACCCAGGACCCCCCCCTGGACCCCGTATGACCCAGGGGCCCTCAGGGGTCGAATTTTTGGAATTGAGATTTTGGTGTTTTTAGGGGTAATTTGAGCCCCTGAACACGAATCCAAGGTTCGTTTTTGCCTAAGACCTTCCTGGACCCCCTAGGACCCACTCAGGGTACCCCCCTTCTAAGGGTTCAAATTTTCGAAATTGAAATTTTGGGGTTTTTGTGGGTAATTTGGGTCCCTGAACATAAATATCAGGTTTTTTACCGAAAATAGACGATCTTTTGCCTATAACGGACGGTCTTCTGCCTAGAATGGAGAGTCCTCTGACTAGAATAGAGGATCCTCTGACTAGAATAGAGGGTTCTCCGCCTAGAATAGGGGGTTCTCCGCCTAGAATAGAGGGTCTTCCGCTTAGACTACAGGGTTCTTTACCGAGAATGGATGATTTTCTGCTTCAAACACTAAGTTCTCTGCCTTTAGAGGGTTTTCTGCTAGAAATAGAGGGTCCTCTACCTAGAATAGAGGGTCCTCTGCTTAGAATAGAGGATCCTCTGACTAGAATAGAGGGTTCTCCGCCTAGAATAGGGGGTTCTCCGCCTAGAATAGAGGGTCTTCCGCTTAGACTACAGGGTTCTTTACCGAGAATGGATGATTTTCTGCTTCAAACACTAAGTTCTCTGCCTTTAGAGGGTTTTCTGCTAGAAATAGAGGGTCCTCTACCTAGAATAGAGGGTCTTCTGCCTAGAATAGAAGGTCCCTTACCGGTCGGCAACCCGTTGTGGCCTACTGGCGATTTTTGTTTTTGTTTTTCCTGTGATCAAAAGTTTGTTACTCGTTTTTCTCAGGAGTTACTGGGGGGATTTGTCCCAAACTTTGGTGGGGGGACCCTCCCTATGAGTAGTTGTGTCCCCCACCTTGGTGACCCCCTGACCCCACGGGGGGCTGGGTCACGTGACCCCAAAAAATATTTTTGGTACAAATAAAACACCAAGGGGGGACCCTTGTGAACTTGAAAAATTTTTTGTTAGGGATTTGGACAAAAACTTGTCTCTAGGGGTAGTTTGGGCCCCTGAACACGAATTTGGGGTTGTTTTTTACCCAGGACCCCCCTGGCCCCCCCTATGACCCCCCCAGGGTACCCCCCCGTAGGGCGTCCTCAGGGGTCAAATTTTCGAAATTGGGATTTTGGTGTCTCTAGGGGTAGTTTGGGCCCCTGAACACGAATCTGGGGTTATTTTTTACCCAGGACCCCCCTGGACCCTTCTATGACCCCCCCAAGGTACCCCCTAGGGGGTCCCCAGGGGTCAAATTTTCGAAATTAAGATTTTGGTGTTTTAAGCTGTAATTTGAGCCCCTGAACACGAATCCAAGGTTCGTTTTTGCCTAGGACCTTCCTGGACCCCCTAGGACCCACTCAGTAGTACCCCCTTCTTAGGGTTCAAATTTTCGAAATTGAAATTTTGGGGTTTTTGTGGGTAATTTGTGTCCCTGAACATAAATATTAGGTTTTTTACCGAAAATAGACGATCTCTTGCCTATAATGGACGGTCCTCTGCCTAGAATGGAGGGTCCTCTGCTTAGAATAGAGGGTCCTCTGCCTAGAACAGAGGGTCTTCCGCCTAGACTAGAGGGTCTTTGACCGAGAATGGATGATTTCTGCGTTGAACACTAGGTTCTCTGCCTTCCCGAGGATTTTCTGCTTAAAATAGAGGGTCCTCTACCCAGAATAGAGGGTACTCTGCTTAAAATAGAGGGTCCTCTACCTAGAATAGAGGGTCGTCTGCCTAGAATAGAGGGTCGTCTGCCTAGAATAGAGGGTCCTCTGCCTAGAATAGAGGGTCCCCTACCGGTCGGCAACCCGTTGTGGCCTACTGGCGATTTTTGGTGCTTATTATTAATCACATTTGTTTTATGACAAATATGTGGGCTTTTCTGTAAGTACGCCTAAAACTTATGTAATACTGTTTCTGTTTCTCAATTAAGTGTAACTTTCATTATATTACGTATATACCTTGCACCCTCACGGTTAGTAGATTATTTGTTATCCGTTAATCTGTATTAATTGCCTGTAATCATAGAGTTGTAAGTTACTACTTATGAAAGGGTATATACCTATTGCTATAACATCTACTCCAGAGTCTCAGACGTGAACTAGTGTTGATTCCTAATTAGTCTGTCATTAGTGTACGTAAAAGTAGCCACTGTTTACTCAGTGTTAGGTTACTCAAAGTGCTCAAATTAATTTATGGCGTCGGCTAGTAATTCAAACGAGGATGAAAATTCAGAAATATCTGAAAGGTCAATGAGACACTTTAATTTGTTACTCCAAAGGCAAAATGACATACTAAACCAGCAAGCTCGTAGGATTGACGAATTGGTTCAGCAACAAAGTCAGCCTACAAATAGCTCTAATAGGTTTAACCCCTTGCATCCGGAGTTATTTTTTGGTCGTGTAGGCGATGATTTTTCCCGCTGGGTCGAACTTTTTGAAACGTACGCAAATAGTCAAAATTGGAGCGACGCTCAAAAGTGCAAAATTTTACCTGTGTACTTGCGAGAGTTCGCATTTGAACAATATAAGGATTTACCGCAAACTGCTCTCGAATCTTACGCTACCTTGAAAAGTGCTCTTTTAAGTTCTTTGCTCCCAGCTCAAAATCAGCGAATTACTAGCCTAGTTCTCAGGGCTCGAGTTAAAAGACAGGGCGAAACTTTAGCTGATTTTGAACAAGACATTAAACGACTCGGCAGGGCTGCATACCCTCACCTCACAGCTGAAATTCGTGATCACCTGATTAAGGAATCTTTTATAGCAGGTTTACCTAAACATCTCAAAGAATACGTATTAGACAAGGACCCAGATACTCTTCAAAAAGCTTTTCACTTTGCCCAGAAAAAAGAGGCGCAAAGTAGTCTAATTAATGACAATTTGACCAGTGCTCCTAATAGTATCAATCCACTACAGTCTACTCTAGTAGCAACCTTGACTGATATTAAAAAGGTTCTGAATGAATTCAACACTAAGGATAATACTAAGGCGAACACTGTTAGACAGTCTTCTACAGACAGATTGGCTCAGGCCCTTGAATCGATCACCGTCGTATGATCGACCCCCTACTCCGTACTCTGGTAGAAGTGATTCCACGCGTCATTCTGATAAGTTTGTTAAATTTGAATGGCGTGATGGGATACCAATTTGTGCATACTGTAGTGAAGAAGGACACATTCGACAGTATTGTCCACGCAAGCGGCGACAGTATACTCGCTCGCCGCATCCTAGATACTCCGAACCAGTTGACTACACAACCCGTAGGTCACCAAGTCCACACTACAAAAAAGTAGATACTGACCACATCGAGCGAGATGAGTACTCGAAACGAAGTGGTCCTACTTACAGTGCTCGGTCAAAAAATCCACGTTCTTACACTCCACACAATCAAAGCAGATACAGTAGAGACTCATGGTCACCTAGTCGTACTCGTACGTCGTCACATGATAAGTTCAGGAACGATAACGTTAATGTAGTTGATTCTACAGTGCTCCAAAGTGAAGGGGAAAATTTTTCGGCCCGTGATGAGAACTCAGATGTTTTAATAAATGCTTTTGATGACAGTCTGTTTAGCACCTATTTGGACTTAACAGCAACTGATAGTCAATGTGATCAAAATTCACAACCAAACAGTGATCGTTCAGTTTCAGCTTTAGAGAATGTAATTTTTGTGAATCAGTCCAGTGAGTCACATACAATACCAGTAAGTAATCTTCCACTGTTAGTGTCTGACACTGAATCAGAAACTTCAGGCAGTGAGTTTGCTTCTTTCTCTAGTTCACCCACTGTACTCCTGACTGACACGAGTGAAACGGATAGCTTGGCTAATACAGACAGCGATGATTCTCTTTCGCCGCCTGCTAAACGATTCAAAGCGGATACCACCGCCTCAGGTTACTCTACGTACTCTCAAAACAACTTGCTGCCACCAAATCATGTAGACTACTTAGAATGGATTACTGTATTCTTGAATTGTCTAGGTAATTGCTACAGTAA
>JASANF010016628.1:0-11204 GCA_030248245.1 Trissonchulus sp. WLG1_4 | reverse complement strand
TCTCCTTGCGAAGTAAATATTCTTGTCTTGTCTTGTCTTTGAACTATCAATTTACCATCTGCCACTTACTTTTGGACAGAATAGCAGCCGTTGTGATCACAAAACTCTTCCTGCAATAAAACAGAAAAACGTTTTAAAAATAGGAACTATAAGTTTATTTATGTTGACCGAAAATGATTAGCACAAAAGCATTAAATAAGTCGCGTAAGATTGGGATATAAGGCGTTATGTTCATGACCTGAACAGCATATAATACGTGGTTAAATTACTCAACTAGTCTAACTTTTGGTATAGCAATTTTAAGAAAAAAATGTGTCTCCTTTCCACATAAAACACTAGTAAGTTGCCTTGCCTCTCCAAAATACATACTCAAATGTTCAATCACACAAATGTCTGCTTTTCATAAAACATTGATTGCCCTGCCTCTCAAAATACATACTCAAATGTTAAATCACACAAATTTTAAACTACATTCTATTTTGAAAATGCTTCATAACCACTTCTGATAAAATTAAATGAAGCACAGAAAATGTGCTTATTTACAAAGAAACGCAAGATTGTTTCATTGAAAAACTAAATAACGTATTACATGCAGACGATGACTTTGGGCACGGTAGCACTGGCGTCAAAATTTGGTACTTTGACCATCTGGGTCTCCCAGCTGCAAACCAAATGCTCTGGAAATAATGGGATAGTGGGACACGAAGGACAGAATCTGAGACCACAGCTGGGAAAGATGGGCTGCTTTCTCGTCAATCTCTGGCACCACTTTGAAAGGCTTCTAATAAAAGTCGAAGTGCACCAAAAGTGAAATGTCAGTATTTAATACACCATGGCCCTTTATCCTTGAGCCATGCTTTTGCGTACCTTTTTATACCTATTTGCAGATAAGTTAGTTTCACAAAATACTGCCTGATTCCCTAGTTTCTTAGAAATTAGGTAGACTTTCTTAAACTGCTGTTACAGCTCACTTGAAATTTTTAAACCTGCAGCACAGCAATTAATATCTGTCTAGCTGAAATTTTAAACTGAGCTAAAACACACGGCTTAGAAAAGACCTACTAAATTCACAACTAATCAAGCAATATTTCGTAACGAACTTATAAGCAAATTATATGAAAACTGAAGCAAACGTAAAATCCTTGATTTTGCAAAACCGCCTATGTGAAATCCACCCAATAAATGATAAAGCTAAATTTACGTTTTAGTTTCATTAAATTAACCTATTTTCAGTTGATAAGATATAGATCCAGGGTTTTTTTTGGGTCCACGAGTGGGTCCAGACTCAAGTTCTCTTAACTGGACCCAACAAAAATTAACCTGACGCAAGCCAGACCCAAGGGCGTAGCCAGGGGGGGGGTGACGGGGGTCGCGACCCCCTCTTTTTGGTTGAACCTCAACAAATTGTCAACAAGGGTCCCCCCTTTGGTTTTTATCGCCCCGCCGAAAAACAATTCTGATACGTCTCTAATTGACCAAATGTTGCC
Organism: Trissonchulus sp. WLG1_4; assembly: GCA_030248245.1. Classification (NCBI taxonomy): domain Eukaryota; kingdom Metazoa; phylum Nematoda; class Enoplea; order Enoplida; family Ironidae; genus Trissonchulus; species Trissonchulus sp. WLG1_4. Next base: position 9,717 of record JASANF010016628.1, on the reverse strand, counting down.
TAAAAATAAAAAAATTCTGAAATTTTTTTCCTGGGGGCTGCCGTCCCCGGACCCCTGCAACTCTGGCTGTGGCTGACTAGTCCTTGTTATTATCTTGCATCAAAGCCTACGCATGTCTACAAGAGTACATTATGCTGAATTTACTGTGTGATACACTGTCTGATCTGACGTTCCCATCTTGTTTTTAATTTTCCTGTCGGAAAAAAATTTCCGATGCGTCTCCGGTTGACCAAATTCGGCCTAAATAGTTGAAAAATTTCCACTTTTTCTGGGGGCTGCCCCTAGACCCCTGCAACCTGTGACTCATTGATCTTGCGTTTGCACTGCGAATTTAATAGCGTTAAAATTACTGTACCTAAATACCTAAATGTTAAAAGGGTATTTTAACCCATTACAAAAAAGTCATTCCCCGAAATTTTTTCTGGGTATATATATATACGCCACTGACTGTGAATTTATTTAGATTAAATGACTACATACATGACCACAAACTACGTTTTGTTATGTAAACCTTTCGCTAAATTATGTAACAAATCTTTGATTCTGGAATAGGAGCTGCCGCCCCAAGACCCCTGCAGCAGTGTGACAGTGATTTTGCATTTTATTTTTGTGTAGAATTTGCAAAAAATTGTGTCGAAAATGCAAAAAGTCTATATATATTCAATTTACAAAAACAATATATAACAACAAAAAACAAAAACAAAACAACATTCCATTACAAAAACTCGAAAAGGAATTCCCCCGAAATTTGTTCTGGGTACGTCAATGCGTACCTGCACAGAAAATGACATTTTATAATATAAATGTCTACTTACGATGCATATATTCTTGACCCAGTCTGTGCCTAACTGGACCCAACAAAAATTAACCTGACCCAACATGGAGCCATTGTCGATTTTGAAAAAACCCTGTAGTAGATCAGTAGTTCAGTTCATAGTCATTTAACTTCCGTTTATTGTATTAACAGAACAAAAACAATCAAAGAAAAACAGTATTAATGAATGACGAACTTGTAATCACAATCTGTGATCTGGCTTATTTCAGTTTTCGTTGTGGCAATTTGGCCACTGAGGTCCGTTTCTACAGTGGTCAGTTCTCTGAAATAAAAATAAATAAACACGTCAACGAGCTACCGTCCATTAAAAAAACCAGGAGTACATACAAGCGACTCACTGTATATTGAAGAAGAGTGAGACACTCTCCTTCCTGTCTGTGATCTAGGCTCTAGCGCAGGCAGATGCGCTGGTCGTTTTCAGGCCACATGTTGCCGTTTTGTGCAACATGTGGCTGGCCAATCAGCGCGTAGGTTCTCTGCGTAACACACTTAAGTATATAATCGCTGATGCGTTGATAAGCATTAAGATAAAACTTTAATAACTCATTTTTAATACATTATTTAGGTGCTAAAACATCACAAAAGGTTTGCAAATACTTTTGTGAACATTTTGACAAACTTTCGGCAGGATCGAGAAATTTTTAAGAGATTGAGGAAAGTTTATACCTCAAAAGTTTCTCCGTCAATTTCGCTGAAAGTTTGTTAAATTGATCACAAACGTATTTGCAAACATTTTGTGATGTTTTAGCACCTAAATAATGTATAAATGAGTTCTTAACGTTTATCCCTATCTTAATGCTTAGCAACGCATCAGCGATTATATACATGGGCATTTTTTTGCGGAACGGGGGGAAGTGTGGTCTTCTTGACCTTTGATTGTCCCCCTCCCCATTTTTACAAGCATCGCAAAATTCACGTAAAACGTTGTTTTTTGCTACCTAAGCCGCATCTCATTTCAACCATATATTCATTTTCTGAGGTTGCTGTTCAGGCATGGGATTATGTTTACTATGCAAAAATCTACAATGCAGTGACTAGTGTAAAAGGCGACTAGAGTGGAACCGAAATTTATAAGTGGCTCTGCTCTCGCCAACTTTCCATCAGCCCCGCCACCTTCAAAACTAAAAAAATGAATTGCAGACAAGACATGAAGATGCACTGTTGTCAATTAGTGCCAGACATGAACTGCTGTGTTTATCAACAATGAAAAGGTGGGCACGGAAAAAACGTCATTGCAGTCAAAGTTCGGGCCTCTTGGTTTTACTTTTGTCTCTAAACGATTTCAGAAAAACTGCATAGCCAAATATGCTAATTTTTCGCATGACCATACTTGAGGTCACTTCTAGACCGTATACAAAAAAGTTAGCTCAAACGCATTTGTTTTTCACAGCAGCCGATCGAAATTTGTCCTTGTCCCTGTCCCTGTATCCTTAAGTACAAGTGTGAACCGGACTTTAGGGTAAAAAATGGTGTTGGTTTAATCTAGACGGGAAGCGGTAACTCTCCTCCCTCACCAAGCGCCAGGTTTTCTAACAGATCCACAGAAAAGACGCCCCCAGAAAGTTCACCCATTATCAGCCTACTTCAGTGTCTGGTCCAGTTCGCCGAGCCGACAGCTGTGAGCGTTCGCCTCCTTTTCCGCCTCAAACTGCAGCACCATTGTTGCTCGATCGACAGTATCTGCGTCTTTGCCAATAAATTCATCTAATTTACAGCCGCTTTCCTCATGAGACACTGCAACAACCAAAAGGTTGGAATTAAACATTTTGTTTGCCGTTTTGGAATTTTCCAGTTGAATGCTATTTTGCACTATTTCCTTCCATAGCTTTCTACCACTTAGACCCTATCTGAAATTAGATAACTTCGCTTCGTTAATAACTCTACTCTACTTTAATCTAATGCAGTGAAACACTTCAAGCATTCAATTGCACATTACAGCTGCCAGTGACATAATTTAGCATTCTAATGGAATTCAAAACCTGCTCAGTTAAATCTAGTTAGTTTTGAATAAGACGATACACCACAAATACCGGCAATTTACAAATTAAAACTCTTCAAACTAACGCGTGATCGCACGATGTATCAACCAGTGCACAGAAGTCAACCATAGCCGGAGCCCAAAGACTTACGTTTGTTGGCCAAAACGAAGGTGGAAAAGTTAGCCATGAATCTGAGAAACTTTGAGCCACGCAAATCATTGAATTTTCCAACAGGAATGACTACGTATGCCGCCAATGGATTATCCTGAAACGCCCAAAATGGACCGATAACAAACAAACAAACGGTTTCTGGGCCCAGTTTCATAATAAAAATTAAATCAAACAACTTAAAATATTTCAGGAACAAAATTTTTCTAAAAAAATTTGTTTAAGAAACAATTTTTAGCGTAGTTTCAGAGGGGGCATGTCACGGTAACACTTAGGTTCCGGAAACCGCAAAAGTGAGCGACAACTGTTAGTTCATTCAAAAAATGACAGCATAGTGGTGCATATAGTTTTTAGGGTCACACAGGCGTGTTGAAAGCCATTTATAAATCCTTTAATACAAATTTAATCATCAAGATTAACTTCTTCAGCAAGCAGTATATAATGTCTGCATATAATCAGATATATATAAATATATATATATATATATATATATATATATATATATATATATATATATATATATATATATATATATATATATATACATATATATATATACATCGGCGTCTTAACTATATGTTGGAAACTTGGGAGTCAAAAAGCAAAACCAAATTATCATAATAGACGTATACAAACCTTTATCTTGGAAAGCCAATCTTCAAATTTGGCTTTAAACTTTACAAAACAAGCCGCATCATAAGCCGGATAACACAAGCTAAACAGAGGAACAGAATCCTGACATGGGACTCCTAACACTATAAACAGGGGGCTACCCAGGTAATCCTGACATGGGACTCCTAACACCATAAACAGGGGGCTACCCAGGTAATCCTGACATGGGACTCCTAACACCATAAACAGGGGGCTACCCAGGTAATCCTGACATGGGACTCCTAACACTATAAACAGGGGGCTACCCAGGTAATCCTGACATGGGACTCCTAACACCATAAACAGGGGGCTGCCCAGGTAATCCTGACATGGGACTCCTAACACTATAAACAGGGGGCTACCCAGGTAATCCTGACATGGGACTCCTAACACCATAAACAGGGGGCTACCCAGGTAATCCTGACATGGGACTCCTAACACCATAAACAGGGGGCTGCCCAGGTAATCCTGACATGGGACTCCTAACACTATAAACAGGGGGCTGCCCAGGTAATCCTGACATGGGACTCCTAACACTATAAACAGGGGGCTGCCCAGGTAATCCTGACATGGGACTCCTAACACCATAAACAGGGGGCTGCCCAGGTAATCCTCACATGGGACTCCTAACACCATAAACAGGGGGCTTGTACCCAGGTAATCCTGACATGGGACTCCTAACACTATAAACAGGGGGCTACCCAGGTAATCCTGACATGGGACTCCTAACACCATAAACAGGGGGCTACCATCCTGACATGGGACTCCTAACACTATAAACAGGGGGCTACCCAGGTAATCCTGACATGGGACTCCTAACACCATAAACAGGGGGCTACCCAGGTAATCCTGACATGGGACTCCTAACACTATAAACAGGGGGCTACCCAGGTAATCCTGACATGGGACTCCTAACACCATAAACAGGGGGCTACCCAGGTAATCCTGACATGGGACTCCTAACACTATAAACAGGGGGCTACCCAGGTAATCCTGACATGGGACTCCTAACACCATAAACAGGGGGCTACCCAGGTAATCCTGACATGGGACTCCTAACACTATAAACAGGGGGCTACCCAGGTAATCCTGACATGGGACTACTAACACTAGAATCAGGGGTCTACCCAGGAAATGCTATAATATAAGGGGGGAATCCTGACATGGGACTCCCTAACACTATAAACAGGGGGCTACCCAGGTAATCCTGACATGGGACTCCTAACACCATAAACAGGGACAGGTAGGGTATTGAATGGTATTTAAATAAAGGGTGTTGGGTGGTAGGGGGGGGGTCCTGACGATGGGGGACTCCTAACACCATAAACAGGGGGCTACCCAGGTAATCCTGACATGGGACTCCTAACACTATAAACAGGGGGCTACCCAGGTAATCCTGACATGGGACTCCTAACACCATAAACAGGGGGCTACCCAGGTAATCCTGACATGGGACTCCTAACACCATAAACAGGGGGCTACCCAGGTAATCCTGACATGGGACTCCTAACACCATAAACAGGGGGCTGCCCAGGTAATCCTGACATGGGACTCCTAACTCAATAAACAGGGGGATACACAGGTAGTCCTGACATGGGACTCCTAACACTATAAACAGGGGGCATACCCAGCCAGGTAGGATCCTGACATGGGACTCCTAACACTATAAACAGGGGGCTACCCAGGTAATCCTGACATGGGACTCCTAACACTATAAACAGGGGGCTACCCAGGTAATCCTGACATGGGACTCCTAACACCATAAACAGGGGGCTACCCAGGTAATCCTGACATGGGACTCCTAACACCATAAACAGGGGGCTGCCCAGGTAATCCTGACATGGGACTCCTAACACTATAAACAGGGGGCTGCCCAGGTAATCCTGACATGGGACTCCTAACACTATAAACAGGGGGCTACCCAGGTAATCCTGACATGGGACTCCTAACACCATAAACAGGGGGCTACCCAGGTAATCCTGACATGGGACTCCTAACACCATAAACAGGGGGCTACCCAGGTAATCCTGACATGGGACTCCTAACACCATAAACAGGGGGGCTACCCAGGTAATCCTGACATGGGACTCCTAACACCATAAACAGGGGGCTACCCAGGTAATCCTGACATGGGACTCCTAACACCATAAACAGGGGGCTACCCAGGTAATCCTGACATGGGACTCCTAACACTATAAACAGGGGGCTACCCAGGTAATCCTGACATGGGACTCCTAACACTATAAACAGGGGGCTACCCAGGTAATCCTGACATGGGACTCCTAACACTATAAACAGGGGGCTACCCAGGTAATCCTGACATGGGACTCCTAACACCATAAACAGGGGGCTACCCAGGTAATCCTGACATGGGACTCCTAACACCATAAACAGGGGGCTACCCAGGTAATCCTGACATGGGACTCCTAACACCATAAACAGGGGGCTACCCAGGTAATCCTGACATGGGACTCCTAACACTATAAACAGGGGGCTACCCAGGTAATCCTGACATGGGACTCCTAACACTATAAACAGGGGGCTACCCAGGTAATCCTGACATGGGACTCCTAACACTATAAACAGGGGGCTACCCAGGTAATCCTGACATGGGACTCCTAACACCATAAACAGGGGGCTACCCAGGTAATCCTGACATGGGACTCATATCACCAAATACAGGGGGATTCCCAGTTAATCCTGACATGGGACTCCTAACACTATAAACAGGGGGCTACCCAGGTAATCCTGACATGGGACTCCTAACACTATAAACAGGGGGCTACCCAGGTAATCCTGACATGGGACTCCTAACACTATAAACAGGGGGCTACACAGGTCAACCTGACATGGGACTCCTAACACCATAAACAGGTGGCTACCCAGGTAATCCTGACATGGGACTCCTAACACCATAAACAGGGGGCTACCCAGGTAATCCTGACATGGGGGACTCCTAACACCATAAACAGGGGGCTACCCAGGTGGAATCCTGACATGGGACTCCTAACACCATAAACAGGGGGCTACCGCAGGTAATCCTGACATGGGACTCCTAACACTATAAACAGGGGGCTACCCAGGTAATCCTGACATGGGACTCCTAACAGAATGAACAGGGGGCTGACCAGGTAATCATGACATGGGACTCCTAACACTATAAACAAAGGGTACACAAGTAATCCTGACATGGGACTCCTAACACCATAAACAGGGGGCTACCCAGGAATCCTGACATGGGACTCCTAACCCAAACAGGGGGCTACACCATAGACAGGGGGCTGCAAGTTAGACTGGAGCATGGGATCTAAACTATAAACAGGGGGCTGCCCAGGTAATCCTGACATGGGACTCCAAACTAAAACAGGGGCTACCAAACCCACACTAACTCCTGAACACCATAAACAGGGGGCTACCCAGGTAATCCTGACATGGGACTCCTAACACTATAAACAGGGGGCTACCCAGGTAATCCTGACATGGGACTCCTAACACTATAAACAGGGGGCTGGGGAACCGGGGATAATAAAGGGGGTAAGGGATGAGGAAACCATAAATAACAGGGGGCTACCCAGGTAATCCTGACATGGGACTCCTAACACCATAAACAGGGGGCTACCCAGGTAATCCTGACATGGGACTCCTAACACCATAAACAGGGGGCTACCCAGGTAATCCTGACATGGGACTCCTAACACTATAAACAGGGGGCTACCCAGGTAATCCTGACATGGGACTCCTAACACCATAAACAGGGGGCTACCCAGGTAATCCTGACATGGGACTCCTAACACCATAAACAGGGGGCTACCCAGGTAATCCTGACATGGGACTCCTAACACCATAAACAGGGGGCTACCCAGGTAATCCTGACATGGGACTCCTAACACTATAAACAGGGGGCTACCCAGGTAATCCTGACATGGGACTCCTAACACTATAAACAGGGGGCTACCCAGGTAATCCTGACATGGGACTCCTAACACTATAAACAGGGGGCTACCCAGGTAATCCTGACATGGGACCCATCCTACACCATAAACAGGGGGCTACCCAGGTAATCCTGACATGGGACTCCTAACACCATAAACAGGGGGCTACCCAGGTAATCCTGACATGGGACTCCTAACACTATAAACAGGGGGCTACCCAGGTAATCCTGACATGGGACTCCTAACACTATAAACAGGGGGCTACCCAGGTAATCCTGACATGGGACTCCTAACACCATAAACAGGGGGCTACCCAGGTAAAAAATCAAAGTTCTGCAATTCCATTAAGTGTCATAAATAATGATATATAATACCCTGGGTTCAGGGTTTTTTTTTCAAAAAATTTTGTGAGCATAATTGTGCAAAATTTTAATTTTAGTGTGCAAAATTTTATTTTTCTGTGCAAACTGTAAATGTGTTTTCTTCGCCTATATAGAAGCAAATATACGCGTTTTTATACCTCCAGAGGTGCGTACGTATCAGTGGCGTACCCAAAAAATGTCGGGGGAGGGGAGGGGATGAATTTTTAATTTTTTGTAATGGGTGAAAAGGCACCTTTTAGCAATTTTAACACTCATAAAAGACCTTATAAACGCAAGATTACTAAACCAAAAAGGTGTAGGGGTCTGGGGGCTGCTAGCTCCAAGAAAAAATTGGCGATTTTTGCCAATTTTTAGGCCCAATTTGGTCAACTGGAGAACGTCTCAGAAATTTTTTCCGATATAAAATTAAAACGAAAGATAGTAAGTAACGTCACATCAGACAGTGTATATAACGCAATACTAGTAGCTCACATGTAAGCTCAAAATCGTATGATCCGGAATTTTGATATGTATTTTTAATTTAAAATCGAGGGCGAAAGGTGAAAAAAGGCCGTTTTTTGGGCCCGCCAAATTTGAGTGATTTTACATTTGGCGTCACAGCTCAGGCCATGGGCAAAACTTTTAAAAAATGGATCATAGAGGTTGAGATATGACGGTAGGCTATCGAATCATATAAAAATTAGCTTCGACAGTGTTAACAAAAATTTCGAGTAAAGGGACGCTTTGCAACCACAAAAAACTTTTTTTGCGCCTATGATTTACACCTAAAATTGAAATTTTGGGAGCCCCTAGTAAAAAATTTGCAAAAGTATTGGTTCCAGTTTGTTACATCTGCGATGCGCCTTCCCTGGGACTACATTGTGCGCAAATTTGAAGCGAATCGGAGAACCTAAAATTTTCACTTTTCCAGGTAGACCCCCCTTAATCTTGCAAAAATGTGTATATATGCCATAATTGGCGGAGGTCTGGGGCGGCAGCGGCAGCCGCCAGAAGCCACAGCTGTCATGGAATTTTGAAATAAAATTTGCATTATAAAAGTAATTTTAAGCAACACTTTGTTGACAAATCTTGGTGATTGCGGGGCCTAGGCGCGGCAGTCCCAACTAGCCAGAGCTTTTGTACAATTTTGGAATAAATTTTGCATTGAAAAACATAAAATTTCATCAACACTTGTTTAGGAACCTGGGTCGTTGCTGAGATCTGGGACAGCAGTCCCCTGGAAATGCAGAATTTTTTATTTCTCGGGCAAAATTTGGTTAATTAAAGACGAAACGGAAATTTTTTGACCGGGCCATAAAATTCAAAGGGGGCAGAATGTGTAAAATTTTACAAAGAAAAAATTTCTGGGGCAATAATTTTCAACATCCTCCTGGTATATATATGCCCTTGTTACGTTATATACATAAAATCATATCAGCGGCAGAGAAATTTTTCAGGTTTACTGGAGCAATTCCCCCGACTTCGTGAGACAATTTAGTTTAGAAACGTAGATGACGTAGTTTGTGGAGGTCTGGGAGCTAGAGACTTATGGTTTTTGACAACGTATAACACGATTTTTAGATAATTAAACCTCTAGCAATTTGAACAGCAATTGCGAAAATCATTCGCCATTTGCCAAAAAGCAGTATATATAAAAAGCTGCCGCCGTTGATGATGCCGCCAGTGATGTCAGTAGATGCAGGGGTCTGGGGGCGGCAGCCCCCAGAATTTTTTTCGATTTTGCATTAAAAACAGTGCATTTTCTGCATATCCCAGGCCTATCGGTCACT
>JASANF010016626.1:0-35808 GCA_030248245.1 Trissonchulus sp. WLG1_4 | reverse complement strand
AAATTACACAACGAGCGAAAACGAAAACGAAGCAAAGAGCGAAAACGAAACGAAATTGAATGAAAGCAAAAACGAAAGCGAAAACGAAAACGAAGTTTTTATCAACTGAAATGAAAGCGTAGCTGTATGTTTGTGTTGTTTTTGTGAAAGCGTGCTAATTAACAAACAGAGACAGATCACTTTTTTATTGGCAGACTGTATCAACCCATTGTATATTGTAAAACTGTAAGCAATGAGTTCTATAGATAGAATGATCTGACTTATATAGTTTTTTTAATATTAAGTTTTTAGTTAGAAACGAGTTAATAAGGTCCTTTCATGACATCCTCCCGGGCCCCCTTATCCCACCAGGTCCAATGGATTACTAGGCGCTGCTGAAGGGCCACTGTCTGTGGGCGGAAGGGAGAGGTTATCTGCGGGACCCTGGGTAACCTCCAATGGAACCAAGTCTTTGATCCCCCTCTTTGTGAGTTTTCCGGTTGGAAGTTTCAGCTCAACGTATCGGACTTCTGTATCTGGGCTTGGAATCAGTTTTTCTATTCGAGCGAGTTTCCAACACGCTCTAGGCAAGTTTTCTTTTACCAGCACAACTTCGCCAGGAACAGGTTTTCTGTCTAATTGTCCTCTCTTTCTGGCAAAACGGCAACGATGACTTTCCTTTAGCTCAGTGAGATACTGACTGTACCAAATTTTCCAGAATGATTCTAATTTTCTTTGTTTGATTTGCCAGTTGTTCAGCAAATGTTTCCCGACTTCTTTTCCTGGATGGTAATCTGGGTCGTCTTTATTATCAATACAAGGGGGTATATTTAACTTAAAGTCAGGATTAATAAAATGAGCAGGAGTGAGTACAGCTCCCTCTCCAAGGTCAACTCCTAAAGAAAGGAGCGGTCGAGAATTCAGTATAGCTTCTATTCCCGTTAGCACAGTCACAAGAGAATCTTCGTCAATAATAGATCTCCATAAAGTTTTCCGTAGGGCTCTTTTCACGAGTCCAACAAGACGTTCATAGAACCCACCATACCAGGGAGACCGTTCTGGTATAAATTTCCAATTAACACCTTTTTCGCTGAAAAACATGGACAGCTTCTTCCTGATATCCTTAGCTTCTTCATCGGACCAGATGGCTTCTAGTACTTCTTTTCCTTTTTTGAATTGGAGTGCATTGTCAGTTAAAATAGTGTGTGGCGTACCACGGCGATTCACAAACCGCGAAACGGCATTCAACGCAGCTTCGGTTGAACAATCGCGGATCAGTTCCAGATGAACCCCACGTGTTGAAAAGCAAGTAAAAAGAGCCACCCATCTTTTTTCAAAATTTTTTGAAAGTTTATTTTCTTTAACAAATAGCGGACCCAAGTAGTCCAAACCAGTGAAATGAAATGCTGGACTACTGCACAGTCGCTCTTTTGGTAAATTTCCCATTTTTGGTGGTTTGAAGCCTCCACCTTCTACTTTTTGGCAAATAAGACATCTGGCAATGACTTTACGGACTTGGCTTAAACCTCGAGGCACCCAGTAGTGTTGTCGGAGAATTGACAGTGTTGTTCTGGCCCCAGAGTGAAACGATTTTTCATGAACGTCCTTAATGAACATTGGTGTGACTGGAGCCTCAATTGGGAGCAGAAGAGGAAATTTCGCTTCTTCAGAAATTGGAGCATTGGTCAATCTACTTCCGCAACGGATTATGTCATTTTGCAGGAACAAATCCAACTGTTTGATGTATTGAGTAGACTTTTGTACTTTCAGCTTTTGCAAAACGTCATCAGGGAGATATTGCTGTGCATACAGGACCCACTTACTTCTGGCTTTGTCCAGATCTTTCGCGTTCAAATGCACCGATTCCGCGTGAACAGATTTTTTCAACAGGTGTATAAACTTTTCACAGATAGCTGTAACACGAAGCAATTTGGAAAGAGTCGAGAACCGTTTCAGCTCTATTTCGTATGGCGTCTTGACATTTCGCTTCGGTTCTTCTTGTTGATTGATCAGCGTCAAGGATTCTTTAATGGCTTGCGAAATATTTGCAGATCCAGGCAGATGAATGTTTGGCCATCTATCCTCCGCAGTTTTCAACCAGGTGGGACCACTGAGCCACATCGAGTTCTTAAACTTTGCACAGGTCGTCCCCCGAGTTGCTAAATCCGCAGGATTTTCAATGGATTGAACGTATTTAAATACAATATCATTCGGTCCACGTATTTCATCTACTCGCCTCTGAACATACGGCTCTAACTGCTTTTCGCTCCGAAGCCACTGCAGAGCAATCTGGGAGTCTGACCACAGAATCTTTTTCTGGATGGGTTGTCGCAGTTGGTTTTCGACAAATCTCAATGCTCTGGACCCTATGAGCACTCCCAATAGCTCTAGTCGAGGCAGTGTGATCATTGGTTTGACAGGTGCAACCCTGGCTTTCGCAAAAACGAGATTGCAATTGACGGCTTGGCTGCTTTCTTGACGAATGTATATTGTTGCTGCATATGCTACAGGGCTAGCATCAGTGAAACACAACAACTGGATTGGGGACTTTGTGTTGCATATTTGACGCGTTATCTTTAGCGATCCAACATCAGATAAATTTGTCACAATTCTTTTCCATGCTTCTTTGTGCAATTCATCAACATCGTCGTCCCAGTCTTTACTTTCTTTCCACAGAGTTTGCAACAAAATTTTTCCTTCAATAGTGAGTGGCGCCAATAATCCCAGAGGATCAAACACTCTGGCCAAATCATGCAGAATGGATCTTTTTGTAATCTTCTCCAACACAATTTTAGGCGGAGTCAGCATTAGCTGATCGGAGACCGATTCCCACTTCATGCCTAGCACTTTGGCTGTCTTGTCTTTCACTTTGTCTTTATGTTTGAAATCAGTGTTTACTTTTTCGCTGTTTGACAGCCATTCACGCAAATTCATGCCGGCTTCCGCGAACAACTTTTTGGCCTCATGATATATTTGCTTAGCTTCATCGTCTGTTGCTGCGTAAAAAAAAGATGTTGTCCATATATGTGTTCCCTTTAACCTGACTTGCTATCACTCCTGGGTTTAGCTCCATGTGATGTGCGATTGTTGCACCGAGGAGATAAGGTGACGCCACAACACCGAAAGGAGTTCTCGTAAATCTAAAAACCTGCAGATTGGCATCGACATCTAGATTAGCTAGATCCTTGAACCATAAGAATCGGACGGAATCGCGATCAACTTCCTGTAGGCCTACTTGCAGAAAGGCTTTTTCCACGTCAGAAATCATCACAACATTAGGAAGTCGAAATCGAAGCAAAAGTCCAACCAGATCTTGGAGAAAATTGACGCCAGTATGCATCAAATCATTGAGAGATAATCCGTTTGGCTTTGTTTTCGCACTAGCATCATAAACTATTCTCACTTTAGTTGTAGCTCTATCTCGGCGAATCACTGGGAAGTGTGAGATATAGTGAATCAGCGTAGCATTCTGTTGAGGAGTGTTGGCAGGCTCAATGATTCCATTTTTCAATTGATCTTGAATGATCTGATTGTACTCTTCTAACAGTGACCCAGCGCCTTCCGAGGCACACAGAGTATTAACCGTTTGCTTTAGTCGATATTTTGCCACTGGAAAATTTGTATTTAGCTTTGGTCGTGCTTTTTTCCAAGGCCATCTAACCTGGTATCGGCCATTTTCAAAAACTGTTGTTTCTTTGAAACGTTGAAACACTGCTTCGTTTTGTTCCAAATTGCCTGACTCGTACGACGATATTCCAATGGCTTCAGTTTTCCATAGTGAGCTGATATCTTCTTTTTGATGCACAAACAGACTGCAAAAGCTGGGGTGCACGCAAGCAGACTTTAACGTATTTCCAGCTAGCAAATTACCAAGAGGGGTGCAATGCAGTACCAATGATCCTTCCAACGGAATGGTTTTGCAGACGTTTGGACCGAGAATTGAGTACCAGTAGTCCATCCCCAAGAGTATATCCAAGTTGATCGTGGCTGGCTTAGACGGCACAGGATTCAGAACGGCATATGAAGACAATTGTTTCTGTGTTGATTTCTTTAATTTTGTCGGGTAGATGGGTAGAACAGGAGCCATGTTGGCAATAGAGTACGCATTTACCGTCATAGCAAAGCCATTAGGACCATTCAGCTGAAAATGAACTACTTCGGCGTTGACTTTCTCAGACTGGTTCGAATTGAATCGGGCAGTTTTAAGCTCCACTGTTCTGGACGGAACCAGACCCAACCGATTGGCAGCGTTTCGATCGATGCAGGTAAATCTGGAGCCGGAGTCCAAATAAACAGACAGCAGTAGTGATTTTCCTGTGCTTGGGTCACAAACAGGCACTCGAGCAGTCGCCATGATGATTCCATCTTCCTCATCGGCACTGGCAAGCAGGGCGGGTTCTACTTGTTCAAATACTGTAGCGGCAGGACCATCTTCGCTCAGTTCAGCTACGTGTTGAACGGCGCTAATAGATTTCGAATTATTGTTCTGGCGATAGCAAAGAGCACTATGATGACCGGATTTATGGCAATAATAACACAGTTTTGTGCGCTGACATTCACGGGCTCGATGACCAGCGCCCAGGCAAATGATGCACAGATTTTTTTTTCTGACAATGGTTTGTCTTTCCTCGCATTTTCGATGCGTTGTACATTGATCGCTGTAGTGATTTTTGTTGCAGAAGGCACATTGCTTTCTTTTTTGCTGATGCTGACTAGACTGCAGAAAGGCTGCTGTAGCTGGAGCTGAAGGCCCTTCACCATCGACATCAGTATCCTCTATCGGTGAAACCTCCAGTCTTCTGTTGACCTTTTGTGATGGAGCATCTTGAAGCAGAAGCTTGATTTCTTGCAAGCAGTCGAGAAATTCCGTCATTTTCCACCGTTCTTCGTGTGTCCCTCGACTGATTTTCTTTTCCAGTAGTTTATACTTCAGGCTTGGCGATATTTTAGGTAAGATCAGCGAATTCACCGAACAATCCAGGCTCTGGCTGTTGATTCCCATGCGTTCCAGGCATCCTGACGTGGCACGGACCGTGTCGATGCATTTTTCGACGCTAGAAAACGTCTCACGAACAGGAGGCATCTCGCGAAGGACTTTCCAGCACTCTTCTTCTAATCTTTGTTGACGGCCATACTCTTTCTTTAGAATTGTGATAGCTTCCTCGTATTTTTCGCCTTGAAGACCTAACCCTCTGATTTTGTCCAATGCAGAACCTTTTAGCATTTGGTGAAGATAATCTAGTTTTTGTCTAGGTTGCAACTTAGTACTATCATGCACATTAATTTGAAACGATTCCCAAAACTCGGGCCACTCTAGTATATTGCCTGAAAAACTGGGCAACTGTATCTTAGGTAACCTTGCTACAGATGTGGCCCCTTGAGACTCATTCGACCTATATCTTTCCACACTATCAGTCTGATTTTGTACACCAACATCTATTTGTCTAGTTCCTACGGCTTCCAATATCAGCTTTAACTCTTCTTGCCTAACTTTCTGCTGCTCCAGTCGCTCTTTTTCTCTTTCTTTTCTGAACTCTTCCCGTTCTCTTTCTCGTTCTTTTTGTTGATTTTCCATCATGGCCACTTGTGCTGCAATCATTTCCCGGAATACCGTGACCATTGGATTGTCCACTTCAGTTCTCGATTCTTCTTTGTAGATGCTGGGCGGTAAGGTGAAAGGACCAGCACCTTTAGACCGGACTTTGAAACTCTCTTGGCTGCACTTGTGGAGTAGCAGGTCTTTCTTTGGAACTGTTTCGGAAACCAAGAGCTGCAGGGGAAGGGGAAGACCAGAGCAGGTAGGACACCCCCAAGGGAAGGACGGCACAGTTTGCAGGTGTTCGTACAAAGAACCAGGAAGGGACCCAGGGACATCTCTATTGATACAGGAAACACACCACCAGTTGGAGCAAGAATCACAAAGGATACCATCGGGAGTCGTTTGATGACAGGAGCCGCAAGGGTTGTCAGCGGAAGCCATGGTTGTTGAGCAGCTAGGAATCAAAACATGTAAGTTGCAGGCGTAGGCTAGACAGAGACAGGATGAATGCAGTGATGCCGGCGGCTAACAGAGAGCAGCAGTGGTCAAAATTCAACGAGCACAGATCGGTAGCGAAAAAACCCGACCGTCTGAAATCGGCAAGCAGTAGCGATTACAACCCGGCAAGAAGAAGTCGGTAGCGAATAAATCCGACTGACTGAAATCGGCAAGCAGTAGGGATTCAACCCGACGAGCTGAAGTCGGTAGCGAATAAATCCGACAAATCAATAAGGCAGAAAGCAGTAGCGATTAGACCCGGCGAGCAGAAGTCGGTAGCGAAAAAACCCGACCGTCAGATTTCAGAAAGCAGTAACGACTTAACCCGACAAAGCTGAAGTCGGTAGCGAAAAAACCCGACCGTCAGATTTCAGAAAGCAGTAACGACTTAACCCGACAAAGCTGAAGTCGGTAGCGAAAAAACCCGACATAAGCCCAAAGGTAGCAGCAAAGTAGCGGTAGCGTAACCACGCTCTGCTACCAGTTTGTGAAAGCGTGCTAATTAACAAACAGAGACAGATCACTTTTTATTGGCAGACTGTATCAACCCATTGTATATTGTAAAACTGTAAGCAATGAGTTCTATAGATAGAATGATCTGACTTATATAGTTTTTTTAATATTAAGTTTTTAGTTAGAAACGAGTTAATAAGGTCCTTTCATGACAGTATTGTATGGACAGTCTTGGCCAGAAAGCAGGGACCCGGATTTGTGTATGCCAGTGCTTGGGTCTGTCACGCTTGCTTAGTTGACAATAAGCACCAGACTTCATTCATGTTAACGGGCCTCCCAGGTTAATTTGCGAAACACCCCTTCGCGAGTGCGAGTAGAGCTTACTTCTGTCCAGGTCTGTAGTGGTAGTGGCTCACTTTTGCAGAAGCTGAGCTAAAATCAATTCATGGACATTTTGTAAGATTTTTATAAATTTTAACTGAATAATGTTGTTTTTGTAAAATTGTTTGTGCTTGTATAATTTAGTAGTTTTCTTTTTGTTGTATTCTTGTTGAATATCGAATTCGTTTTTTTTTAATTTTGATTATCACTAGTCACAACACCATATCTTGCATTTTTGGCTTACAAATTTGGTAATTTATGTAATATAGTAAAACTATTAACTTAGACAGCAAGATTTCTAGTAACTTCAAAGTTCAACATACTTGGATAATGTTTTCTATACAGCTAACTTATATTTGTTTGGTGCTCCGTGCCTTGCCTAAATCAAAATTTGTCTTTCGCAATGTGTTTAATAATTACGTGTTTGTTATATTATTTTTTATGTTCATTCGTTCTATTTTTGTAATGTTTTTACTTTTGTTCTTGTTTTTATTGTTGCCCTTGCTGTGTTTCTAGTTACAAGTGTTGTCCATGTTTCTGAATAAAATAGAAGAGGGGGTGGAGCTATATTTTGTGCCCATAAGTGAGTTAATGTGTGGTTCCCAGTTTTTGTGTCTGTTATAGGATAATTCGTATGTACGGTTAGAAGCTTAAAAATTTTAATATTAGTGGGTGTAGTGCGGGTACTCCAGATCATCATTGGTGCAGGCGACTCGTCAGTAGTGTTGTTCCGTCAGAGAATTTTAGTTTAGTTTTAGTTATAGTTTTGGTATAAACTATAGTTTTAGTTAAGTTTTAGTTACGGTTTTGGTATAACCTTTATTTTTCCTGTTGGGCCACAGCCCAACAGGTCTTTAATTTTGATTCTGGTATCTTAACACACTTCTAGCGTTAAAGTGTTCATGTGCGGAGTGTGTTTTACACGTGTTATACCGTAGAATTGCATGTGTCACCGCTGGAACGCCTTGTAAATTGTACACTCACTGTGCAGGCCTATTTACTTTGCTTTCGTAGGTTCGAAAATGCAAAAGACAACAAGCAAAGCCCAATGCAAAATGGGCGTGGAAATATCACACCTATATTATCACTCTGTGAAATGAAACCTGCTGCGCGGCAAAAAATCATAACGGACAGAATGACCGGTAATGTATACATCGGAGCCAATTTGATGTTGCAAATAACTAAATTTGCAATTTTCGTAGTTACCTCATTTCGCAAAAACCTTGTTGAAATTGGTTAAAACATCTTGAGGACATGCACATGATCTTTGACAACACTCATTAAGCTTTATTTTTTAAATTTATAAAGTGTTCAAATAAGGCCTAGCAAACCCATCATGTACGTATATATGTATTGACATCAGACAATTAAACTCAGACTACCACACATACCAACACAGCAGCAGCACAGACACATATGGCGCACAAACCATATGACTATGAGACAAAAAACTCAAGTCTAGTCACTATTCTTTAGTAGAATATGCAAATGAAGTTTGTAAAGTCTACCAACAGCAAACCCATCATGTACGTATATATGTATTGACATCAGACAATTAAACTCAGACTACCACACATACCAACACAGCAGCAGCACAGACACATATGGCGCACACACTCACGTTCACCTACACCCGCACAATCACATGAGTTAACACTTACACAGACGCACACACAAATTGTTCAGAAATACACGTTATTTTTATACAGACTCATTCTAAAGAAGCCTGCTGCGCTGTGGCGCAGCAGGAAAAAGAAATCCACCACGAATCGAAGCTGGGGTCTCATGGTTGCTAATCTGCCATACCGCGAGGTCGTTGGGATAGAAGGGAATCACACCGAGTACCTAGAGAGCTAAGATTATGTCGTGTTTGTAACTGGAACGAAATTGAAGATGAAATTCACATGCTTCTAGTTTGTCCTGTTTACTCAGATCTTCGACTTAACACTTGTTTAGAATTGCCAAATTCAGTTAATTTAAATCATTCTTTTACTTTGATTATGACAACAAATTAAATCACTAAATTACTTCAAATTTCTAAATTTCTACTTCAAGCCTTCAGTCGTCGATCCAACTTCTATAACAGAAACATTACAAATGTCTACCTCTGACTGCCGCAATGTTTGTCATTAACCTTTTATTTTATTTTATGTTTTAAATAACTGATATTTTTGTACCGCTGCTATTCTAGCTTTTTTTTTGTTGTTGGCATCAGCATAGTATGTTCCACATGGGAATAATATGCTTGTAATTTTTTAAATAAAGCATTCAAGCATAAAGCATACTAACCACTCGACAACTCAGACACTAAGGGTGGATTTCACAAAGGTGGTTTTACTAAACCATTGGTTTTACGTACGTTTTGCATGATTTGCACGTAATTTCATTACGAAATAGTGCCTGATTCGTTAGAATTTAGTGAATTTTCTTAAACCATTGGTTTAGTTCACTTGAAATTTCAGCAGAACAGAGACATGCTGCACTGCAGGTTTGAAATTTCAACTGAGCTAAACCAATGGTTTAAGAAAATTTACGAAATTCGTAGCGAATCATTCGATATTTCGCAATGAAATTATGTGCAAATCATGTGAAACGTACGTAAAACCAATGGTTTAGTAAAACCACCTTTGTGAAATCCACCCTTAGGTTTGTACATATATGTAATTTTAGTAACTAATGAAACTTCACTTGATAAAACTACCTGAAAACTGCTGAAGTTTTTTGGCTGAGATTTTGCATTAGCTGCCCAACAGGTTTACGATGGCCTCTGCCAATGTGCTTGAAAATTAATGCTTGATGCTTACTGAATTTTTTTGCCGAAAACTTAGCTTGTTAGTTAGGTTTTTCCTGTTGTGCCACAGCACAACAGGTCTCTAATTTTGATTTCTGGCGGAATACACTGGGCTTGTAGTGCAATGTACGTCTGTGCGTTAGTTTGTTTTGCATATTAGAGCTACTGCGCGAGCGTCACATCATTGTCTACTGCAAAAGTTACACTGTAAGCAGGAAAAATGTCAATGTGCGTTTGTTTAGTTCATGTGTGTCACATAGTGCGCGTGTGTCACATTGCTGATAGTACCAACATTTGACCAGATAATTTTGTTGGCAGCATCTTACATATGTTTCCTGCTAACTGTAGTCATTTTTGGTGATGAAAGAATGAATACACTTCTCACTCATCAAAACAACCCATTCCTACATAATTTGTTGTAAGATAATTAAAACTACTTCCAGTTTTTGCATAAACAACTTATTGTAAGATTGCATAAAAACGCATTGCATACACATTTTACAATGAGATAATTATCTGCTGCACAACAGGTTTTAGCTGACCTGCTGGTCAGCTTACTTGAACATAATTCTTAATACTTACTGAAGGTTTTGCCGCAGGTTGGGCTTGTTGTTACAGTTTTGGTAGAAGGCTTAAGTTTAGTTATAGTTATGAGCAAGGGTAAAAATTAGTTTTAGTTATAGTTATGGTATACTTCACGATGAACTACAAAATATGTGGCTATAAAACTTGACTAGTTTATTCTACTGAACGGATATTTAAACTGCTTTTTGGAAATGTAGATATTTGAATAAGGCGGCACTATTTAGTCGTGACTGCCACACAACGCAGTCTATGCTTAAATCAGCAATTTGATCAGATCACATCAGATCAGATACCCGTTTTCCTTGCAAATTAGGTATGTGAGTACCGACCGTCTACCACGACCGTATACCTATACTGCTGAGTTGGCAGGAACCGTACAGGTATTTTCGTCTCCTGCTCAAACTGGGGTCTGGGTCCAATTTTTCGAAAGAAATGTTCTCCGTTTTTAGAAACCCCGCGTTTAAATGTTCACCGTTCAAGGCTTTCCGTTTAAAGCCCGGTTCATACTTGTCCTTAAGAATATAGGGACAGGGACAAGGACAAATTTGGGACAGCTGCTGTGGAAAATGTACTTCATCGTTTCTGCTAATTTTTGGAATGGCAACATGAATTTACTAAAAATTACTGCATGCGAAAAAATAGCAGAAACAATTGCGTCAATTTTCCACACCAGCTATCCCAAGTTTGTCCTTGTCCCTGTCCCTATGTTCTTAAGGACAAGTATGAACCGGGCTTAAATGTTCTCCGTGTATTAAACGGTGAACTTCTAAGCAGAGAGATTCGAAACGGAGAACTTTTTTTTCGAAAAAATGGGCCCTGGGCAGCTACATACATAGCATTCAATTGTACGCAAACCAGAGATGGAACCGGGTCATCGGGTCAGTTCGGGTCACTTTTCGCTCCGGGTCACCGGGACAAGGGTGCTGACCCGGTCCGAAACAGACTTTTAGACTACCAGAATTTTTTCCCTGAATTCAGTTGAATCAGTTCAGTTGGTAGTTGCTTTTTTGAGATTTCTCTGATGTCTAATTATATACATAGAAACTTTGCACCTAAAGAATTCGAGTTAGGTATGGGTGTGTTCAATAGTGTGGACCTCAAACTATTTTGTCACTAAATTTACAAATAGTACAAAAGGTGACGTGTGCCAAACCTGAATCACAGTACCAACTTTCAGCTTCAACTTAGGGCTGGGCACGGTTACACGGTACGAACCGTGTACACGCGTGTAACCGTGTACACGCTAAGCTTAGCGTGTACACGGTTAGGGGTCACTATCCGCGGTTACTTAGCGGTTACAGCGTGTACACGTTAAGACACAGTAACCGCGGATACTGTAACCGTTTACTCTAAACGGATAGTGTAACCGGTTACTCTAAACGGATAGTGTAACCGGTTACTCTAAACGGATAGTGTAAACGGTTACTCTAAACGGATAGTGTAACCGGTTACACTATCCGTTTTCCGATTTCGTGTACCCGTTAAGAAAAATGTTCGCTTGGCTGCTGGATTTATGCAAATTAGCCTACAATCGTGCGCAAGCGATTTGCCTGTGTGTTATTTCATATACGCATTTGTGTGCAAGCTATATTCTTCAAGATATATAAAGGCATTTATACTGACAGCTCAGCATTGTCCCAGTAGCTCATATGGTAGCTTGCTGGTCTGCAGATCTAGAGATGGGTGGTTCGCATCTTCCCTTGGTCATTCCTTCCCCCTCTGCTTCTTGACGTTTAGTAACCGTGTAACCGTTTAGTAACCGTGTAACCGGTTAGTAACCGTGTAACCGTTTAGTAACCGTCTAACCGGTTAGTAGGGTAAACCGGGGTAATATGGGCAGATTTTTGCCCAGTTTTGACCGTATTACCCGTCTCGACTTATAACTTAACTTTTATGCTTAGTTGAAAATGTCTTTTTTCAGGTATTTTAGGAGTCAATTCACACTAATCATGTGCCAAGTTTAGAGCTAATACGGTGAACTTTCCAAAAGTTATAGATGATTAAACTTTGTAGGGTAATATGGTCAATTTCGGGTTGTATGGTCCCTTGCGCCGGGTATTATGGTCACTTTTAGGGTACAGCTAAGTCATTATTTAAAGACAAGAAAAAGACAAGAAAAAGAAGTTTTGCATTTTCTTGAAGAAAAAGAAAAAGAAAGAAATTTAAAAATTTTTCTTGGACAAGAAAAATAAAAAGAAAGAAATTTAAAGAAATTATTGACAGCCCTAATTCTTGCTGTCAAAATTTTACGTAACGTAATGGATAGTAGTCTGGAATGCTAGACGTACTCTACATAAATGATTAGTTAAGTAAATATGCCCGCCAAAACTTTGTTCGGGAGTGGCTTAGGTGTCTAAAAAATTTAAGCTTTCCGGGTCCTGTTATTATATTCTAAGACTTTAATTAGTTAATTAAATAAAGTTAATTTGTAATATTACTTTGAAAAGTGTGGACTTTAATTTTTTTGATATATACATTTTTTTAATTAAATTCAAACAATTTTCAGTATTCACTATCGTTAGTTTAATAAGTATTTATTATTTGGCACTAGTTACTCATTTATAGTTTATAATTTATCTAATTAATAAGTTATCTCATTTATAGTTAAAAAATAGTTAAGTATAATTTAGAGTATATAAAAAGGAAGAGTGTTTTAAAAAATCTACTAGGGAGCCCCCTCATTTTAGCTAGAAACTAGAAACAAGCTAAAAACTCAATTTGCTAGGCTTCATCAATCATTCTTCTTTCAAGTAGCCCGAATTTATTCACCAAGAAAAAGAAAAAGAAAGAAAACGCAAGAAATTTCGAAAGAAAGAAAATAAAAAGAAAGAAATTTTTCAAGACAAGAAAAGAAAATTGTCTTTAAATAATGACATAGCTGTAATATGGACACAACTATTTTTGCTTACTTTTGGCCTAGAGTCCATATTATGAAGAATATGTTACTTTTTTCCACCCCAGGTTGTCTGCCGCTGAAATGCCCTGACTATCATCAGCTAGAAAAGGACATTATTGGGCGAATATTTTACCCCACCGGCCTTATGAGCAGGGGACAGCCCTCCTATGAACATTTGTAAGCGTTAACCGTGTGCTATCAACCGCACAAAGCAGAGTATACCTACGCTCAAACATTGGGGTTTCCCTCTAGTAACCTAATTTGTATCCCTACATTTGAGGAGGCTGCCTCCCCTCCTTTTTTTGAGATCTTTGTAGCATGTCCTCGGCGTCCAGACCGCAAATAAAATACTTTTCCTTATTAGTAAAATATAAAAAGTGCAAAAAACATTTATTAAAACTCAATAAGTTGGATTATAAAACAGAAACGAGATGCTAATATGATGAAAATGTAATAACACGTAAACGGAACATAACAACGGAAAGTTGCTTACTATGAGTTACATAATAAAAAACAGTTCAAACGGGACAGTGCACGATGTGAATTTGTGAAAAAACCCACTGGGTACTTATGTATTGACTAACCACAGCTCCATGAGCATAAACAAGAATACAAAAATTGGCAGCAGTGCATAGGTTTGCGAAAAAATGACAAATCAAACAGCTAGGTATGTCACAAAAATACGAAAAGTCTAAAAAATAGCTGAACCCTTAGACAAAATGAAACATTTGATTTAATTCGACAAAAACGAATTCCGATCACTAGGAGCGTAGCAAGTAGTTGCTAAAGTCAAACCGCAAGTTTAGACTCAGGACTCTGTCTTTCGGTCAAACTTTGGTACGAAATACGCTAACAAAATCAGCAATCAACAACTTCAACTCAAAAAGTGAAACTGTAGGTCTATTCAAAACTGATACGGCAAAAAACGAATTAAAGTATAACACAAATTAACAAAAACTAGGTACATAAAACTAGTAAAAGTAAATATTCAGTGACTAAACTATGTATTTGGAAATAGCAGTTGAAGGCAATTAACTACATACCACTTATTTCAAAGCTAACACATCATACTGCCGACGATCATTTTACTAATGACTAATCCAAAGTAATTGCAATTAAAGTCATAATAAACCAGTTAAAACACAGCACAAACAAAACCCGTTGAGTCAAAGTTACCACACTATTACAGTAACGGTTGAGATTCATATTCAAAATGAGAAATACAGTCATGTGTAACAAGAAGCGCAAATATGATGAACGAGCTACTGCGTGTGCTTTTTGTGGGCGTGAGCGGCCCTTTTTTCATTTCCGAACCATACCGTATTTCCTCGAATAGAACCCCAGGGCTTTTATATTTTCGTGAAGATTCAAATGGGGGTTCTATTCAAGGGAGGGGCTCTAGGGGCTCTATTCAAGGCAGGGGCTTTATTTTTTCGTGAAGTTTCAAATGGGGGTTCTATTCAAGACAGGGGCTATATTTTTTCGCGAAGCTTCAGTACCTAACGGTTGGAATCGAAACGTCAGTTGTAGATTGCGAAAATTTCGGAACTATTCAAAATGAGTCGTGACGCAAAATTTCACTCGATCCTCGTACCCTACTTAGTACCATGCTACCAAGCTCCTGACGTGACGATTCAAGCTCAGAGATGCCTGAACACGCACACCCACACGACTCCAACCCTTCCATGATGTAACGGGTTTAAAATTTTTGAGGTGCTTCTCCGGCCAAATTTTAGTGTAAATTTTGCAAAATGTTTTACAAAAATTTTGCCACTGCCATTTTTGTTAATTTTGAAACACGGCCTTTGGGATCCGCCCCTCCGTACCTCGATGGTTTCTCAAGCGTTATATATTGTACGTACGTACACTGGGGCTCTACTCGAGGACGCTTTGAATACAACCGCTGGGGTTATATTCGAGGACGTTTTGAATATAACCCCCGGGGCTTCAATTCAAGGTAGGGCTTATATTTTTTCGTGAGCTTTTAGACGGGGGTTCTATTCGAGACAGGGGTTCTATTCAAGACAGGGGCTTTATTCGAGGAAATACGGTAATCCCTGAAATAATAAGAAAAAACTAATCTAACTAACTAACTAAAACTAACTAACTAATGTTTTCACTGTCTCAGTGTCTCGACGACGTAATCGACTTAATAGACAAAAGATATAGCTTGAGTACGTAATCGACGGCAATTAACGCAATACTAATCCTGCAATATGCAATTTCACTTGTAGTAAACGCATCAAGGGCAAAGACAAAAATTAATGAAACAGCTCATCAGTAAAGTATTCAACTTTTTTCCGCTAAAGTTGAGTTGCACACCCACGAATTTTAATTTCAACATAATTACTAAAGTTAAATTCCACATAAAAACAATTATACGCCCCTTTAAGTGATTTTATTTCACTTTAAAAAGGCACATATATACTAAACTGCTGTAAAAAAGTTTTGAAAAAATTAAGAATTTCCTCCAGAAAATTGTTTAATGCAGTCAAGTTAACACTTATGTTAACAAATTATGACAATTAACTAAATTTGTATGAATATTGACGTAATTTTTGAAGGGGACCATACAACCCGACACTGCCCATATTAGCCGATGTAAGTAACCATATTGCCCTAAATGGGACCATACAGCCCGACTTTTTTAATTTTAAAATAACTTACAATTAGTTAAACGATAGGGTCAAAAAATTAATCGATTAATAGAGCAATAACAGTACTTTTAGAAAAACTAAAAATTATGATCATTACTTACCTGCAGCAAAGTATTGAGGCCATTAAACGTTAACTTTTTTTTCAACGCGGATTTAAGCCAGTCACCAGAAAATCAGTTGTATTCACACGTTTAACATTTGCATATCACTGCATCATTGTCACGTGACCAAATTTCACATGTGACATGTAGGATGACTGAATAATTTTTTTACCAAAAATCAATACATTTCATTGATTGGTTCAAAGTATTCACGTGGTTAAAGTCAAAAGTGACCGTATTCCCCTAAGTGACCGTATTGCCCCGATTTACCCTAATCGTGTAACCGTTTAGTAACCGTGTAACCGTTAGTAACCGTGTAACTGTTTACACGGTTAGTATCCGTGTAAACGGCTACACGGATACTTAGCGTGTAAACGGTTACACGGTTACACGGATAATTAGCGTGTACACGCGGATAATTGCAGTAACCGGTTACACGGTTACACGGATAATTAGCGTGTACACGCGGATAATTGCAGTAACCGTTAGTTAGCGTGTACACGCGGTTACTAGCCTTCGAAACTAACCGTGTACACGGATAGTGATTTTGTAACCGTGCCCAGCCCTACTTCAACTGTTGATGTTGCTTAAATGTTGATTCAGAGCTGTGGTGTATTAGCTTTAACTACATAGATCGCTTCGCTACCGGGATCTAGTGCAAGAAATGGAGCCAACTTCAACTATCTTCCATATTTATAAAAATAACTCAACTCAACAAATTCAACTCCAAAATCGCCAGTTTTGTGGGGATATAAGGTTGGTGATACATGAAAATATACCTGTAAAAACAGAAAAATAGCTAATTTAGTATTGCGAAAAAATTCATCCCAACTTCGATTTCCCTTTTGTTCATAAAAAAATTCGAATATTTATACTTCTTTAGAGCTGAAACGGTTGCGCAATGTCTAAAAAACTCTAAAACCTGGTTCCACGGTTTCATTTTGGCGTTTCTATTATCAAATAGCGGTCTGGGTAAAACCGGGTCACCGGGTCATCGGGTCACCGGGTCAGGGGGTCGGGTCACCGGGTCACGATTTAGTAACCCGGTTCCATCTCTGACGCAAACCTTTAATCTAATAGTCACTCTGCAGCGGGTGCATTAGTTTAAAAACAAGTTGCCCCTAAAAGGAGAAGTGTTCCTCCCCAGAGATGTTCACAACTTCACAGTATTAGGTTACATACAGTCCATTTCAAATGAAAATGCCTCCGACGCGTCGGCCGACGCCAAAATTTCCGACGCGTCGGATGACGTCATCCGACGCGTCGGGTGATGTCATCCGACGCGTCGGGTGATGTCATCCGACGCGTCGGATGATGTCATCCGACGCCAAGACTCTTACCAAGCATTTTGGGTCAATATTGGAATTGGGTTGCAACTTGCAGTCAAAGGGCCGAGGTTTTTAGTGCATGGGGGGTGGGCAAAAATAAAATTCAAGCACTTGAGTGTACTTAAAGTTATCAAATTAATTTTATTAAAAATTTTAGATAAAAATTTTACATTTACATTTACATTTATTTAAAATGACTTGAAAAATTGATACTAAAAATAAATAGCATAGGAAAAGCTTAGCATAGGAAAAGCTTAGCTTATATGTACACTGAAATTTTTCTGGCCAGTAAGCCAGACAGTCTTATGTAACCTGGCAGACTCTCCCCCAATTGTTAGCATCTATTAGAAATAGGGGATACTTCACACACAAAGTTCAAAAAGATAACTTTTTTCCAGATTTGAAAGTAATTTGCCTTTTGTTTGAGTTACTTAGGTAAGTTTGGAAATAACAAAGTGAAAAAAGTATTTTTAATTACATATTTGTTTCTGTCGTTTTCAAATCTCGTTCCCGACCCCCCTTTTCTATGTTTGCATCTAAATTTTATCGAGTTTCATTTAGCGTCGGATGATATAAAACTTTTCCTAGCGAGGCCAGCAAGCTTGGCGTAGGGTGATATAATCGGGACGCGTTGGATGATGTCACCCGACGCGTCGGGTGATGTCATCCGACGCGTCGGGTGATGTCATCCGACGCGTCGGGTGATGTCACCCGACGCGTCTGGCGTCGGAATTCGGACGCCAAGAGGCATTTTCATTTGAAACTGACTGTATTTGCTTAATGAAGGTACCTACATTATTAGCAGTTTTAGCACTTGACGCTCAACAGAAAACTTGACTTTTTACGAGTCACACCTCAACTCAGTCTGTAGGTATCTGTGTTTAAAGTATAATGTAGTCTATGCACTGGTGCCTTAGGTTTGTGTCACTCGATGTGGAAAAACGTAAAGATTCCTCACGTCGGGCGACCCATGCGGCATCCTATCGGCATTGTAAACATGTGTAAGACGCTTGGATTTACGAACGTTTCGGATCGAATACAGGCGTGACCGTTCACTTGTGTAGATATAGGAATTGTGCCAATTCATAAACACGTAATACATAATTTGTGAAGTTTCAGTTTGTTAGCCGTTGTTGTGAAAAGTTTTCTTGAGGAGGTCGACTGGTTTCAATTTTGGTGTAAAGTGTGTTTTGTTTTCAAGTATCAGTAAAAAATAATAAAACTAACTCATTACGTCATATGAACCTAAAATTTTAAATAGCAAGGCAAGTAGGATAGGATTATAATTTTATTCGCTAACTAAATTTCGAAGTTGTTTACTTCTAAACTAAATTTACTTCGACTGAACTACATAGGTAAATATGTCCAAGAGTACATAATAGGGAAGAGATGACACTCTTTCCTATTTAGCTAATCGGCCGGAGCGATGCTCCGGCCGAAGTAGCCCTCTTACGTCTTAATTTCAGGGGTGCTGGGGTAGTGGGTGCCCCCCTTGTCTCACTGCATACTGCCAGCATGAACTCTGTGGTGAGCTGGTACTCTGGTAGTGTGCTGAAACGAGGGGGTAACCCCTTGAAATTGTGACATATCCGGGATTTGAGGGGGGGGGTCCGCCCCTGGAATCAAGATATGTCCTGATTCGAGGGGGGGGGCGGTACCCACCTCCTGTAATCAAGGCGAAAAAGGGCTATTTCGGCAGGAGCATCGTTCCGGCCGATCCTAGCTAGCATTGGGAAGAGTGTCATACTCTTGCCTATTATGTACTCTTGATATGACATACATATGCATACAAACACCGGGTCTCAGTTAGTCAGTTCAGTGTCAGACAGGGGTGGACGGGGGGGGGCATTTTCGACCCACGTCACAGCCCTCGCTGCAAAAGTTGACCCGCGACTGAAGAAACTAATGCTTTGAAAGATTTTTTCTGAGCCACATCAAAGCATCATTTGCTCTAAATGGGACAAGTTAAGATTCGACATTGGTACAGCTAAGTCATTATTTACATTGGTAAGCTTTCTAATCTGTTTTTAATGGTAGCTTTCCAATCTGTGTTTAAAACCAAAATAATTGCACGCGGCTATGAGATTTAAAACCAAAATAATTGCACGCGGCTCTGAGATTTATCTCTCCCAAGTCTATTTATAATAGGGTAAAACGGGGTAATATGGTCAAATAGGGTAATATGGTCAGGGTTAACTTTAAAGTCATGGATAAATTGATCCAATGACTGTTCGGAGCTCTTTCTCTCAAAAATAAGCTCTGAATATTTGGACAATCTATTGGCCAAATTTCATCACGTGACGTTCTCTGCAGCCTGACAAGTCTTCAGTTGAATGTCGCAAACTGGGTTTTGGCTGTTTTGCGCATAAGCCATTGTGAAATTTGGGTAAGGTTTGCGAACTTGAATAAACTCTTATGGTTGACCAATTGCTATGATTTTTATACCAGCAGAATTCCCAGTTTATGCTCTATTTATTCCTTGGACAATTTCCTACTTTGATTCAAAGTTTTAGGTAAAAATCATGCAGTGAAATTTGTGGGGTAACATGGTCACAGATAGGCATTTATGGTCGATGACGTCGAGTATTATGGTCAATGAAGGCTAATACGGCTAATCATATAAATCGCCTGTCTTGCTAGTTATATTACGGTTGCATTACTAAAAAAGCAGCAGTTTCATTCAAAATTTATTGAGTTTTGATTCATGGCCACAGTACCAGTGCAGTCTTAACCTACAGTAGTAATTTTCAGTGCAGACTATAATTGATAGAATAGACATCAGTTAGAAGAAACATCTCTTCGAAAGATGTTTAACCTGCCGCTTACATACATTTGTATAATGTTTAGAAAGGTTTTCGGCATTTTTCGCAAAACTGTTTGTTGGGCTGCCGACCAATTGCGAAGCAAAGGCACCCCTATTGTACAGTCCCGGCCATAACTACGGTACCTATTTTTGCGAAAGCAAAGACCTTTTATTCGCGGCTTCGCGAAAATTTCCCGGTCGTAATTAAGTAATTAATGTCCTCTTTGCACATTCCTTCGCAGGCCAAGAGGTCAGCCTGCTTATGCAAATAGGCGTAAATGCGCGTAGCGTACGTATTTCACGCCTATGTAGCCAGACTCGGCCTTGGCACACTAGCTTGGCACAAATATTTTACAGCTTACCTTCGTGCTAATTTAAAGTTCGCGAATTCGCGAATGGCCTTCGCATCTTCGCCTTCGCGAAGACGAAGGCACACTATTTCTCGCCGGGACTGTAAGTCTGTATCTGTCATGTCTGTTATTAATATTACAAGATTAGTTTAGTTTAGACTAGTTCGACAACAGACTAAGTTTCACAGCATTTGAATGGTAAATATTTTGCTTTTTTATAAAATCCGGTTAAAATTTGTAAATTTGTAATAAGCTTTGATCTAACATGATTTGATTATAGTTAGTCACTATGGGTTAAAAGGCCTCTCGCGTACGCGAGGAATGACGTGCAAACATGACACTAACATCATTCCTCTAGACTTGAGAAGGCCTTGCAAATAAAGGCGCGCATGACAGTGTCACGTGAGCGTAACCTGCAACTATTTCGGGTTAATCTGAAGTGGCATGCAGTCATGTGACCCCTCTTTTGAAAGCCCTTCACGCCAGCATTTCAATGATGTTGTTGGTGTGTCTGTCCGGGTTTTCAAAGGCCAGTTATGGCGCCTTTAACAACATGAGGAAAAGAATACACACACATTTCGTAATTTAGTCATTACGATTTAATCATAATAAGGGTTTTATGGTCTGCAAACTTTAAAATTCCCATAAGTTTTGTTATGGGGTCGCGGCCATTTCGGAATTTCAGAATACGATTGGTGAGACAAAGCGGTTTAAAAAGAGGGGTCAACGCTAGGCACGTTTACACAAATCAGTAAACGTTTAATCTCTCGCGTTTACAGATGAGAAAACGCGTTTAAACGTTTACACGCGTTTTGTAAACGTTTTTTGACCGTTTAAACGTTTAAACGTAAACGCGTTTAAACGTTTAAACGTTAAACCGCGTTCAAATGTTTAAACGTTTAACTGCGTTTGAACGTTTAAACGGTTAAACAAGTGAGCGTTTAATCGCGATTAAACGTTTATACGGTTAAACAAATGAGCGTTTAAACGCGTTTAAACGTTTAAGCGATTGTACATGTAAGCGATAAAGCGTTTAAACGTTTAAGGGGGAAGTGTCGCGAAAGCAGTCGATTTTGCGCGACTGTAAAACTTGTTCAGTAAAATGTCAGAAATTGTTCTTTCTATTTTTTAAAAATCTACCTAAAGGCAAAATATTTTGCCAAGTTTCAGCAAAATTGGTGCAGCATATAGTTTGCAATAATGTCTCAAAGTCGGAAAAATGACGAAAAAAAACCTATTCACATTCCATTTTTCAGTCACATTTATCAATTTTTCTGTTTAGTTTTTATACACAGACTAATAGCACATATGTTGTAGTTTATGCACACAAAATTTAGTGCAAATTACTGCAACGGCTGTGGAGTAATACTAGTTTGAACTGTAAAGGTGTACGTAAACTGTAAAATAGTAACAGCAATAATGATAAATTGTGAAAAATCTAGACGCTTATTTTCAAATCAAAAGAAAAACGAACCTTCAATTTTCTTTTTTCTTATTTTTCGCAAAAAATTGTGCGTCCACACATTATGTGTTCTTCACAAGCTGGCCAATCTGATATCTGGCTTGATTTTTCGAATTTTTATGTCCCTATTGTGTGATGTCTGGCTTACTAATGACAATTGGTCCAAGATATTTGTCAATATTGATAATGTGATGTCTGGCAGTAATTATTTGATACCATACAGCGTTGGACTAGCTTCTCATTGAATGTACTACTTCAAAACAAAAAGTTTTATTTTCACAGCCTATGAGCAAAACTGCTTTCGCGACACTACCCCCTTAAACAAATTTTGGTGGAAGGGTCCTCCCTTTAGTGCTTGTGATCCCTAAATTGGTGACTCCGTGATCCCACGGGGGGCCGAATCACGTTGAAAGGTAAAGGGGGGGTTCGCCCTCCATACTTTTTCTGAAAAGACCAGGACAGGAATGGAATCTGTGCCTTCTGCTACAATCCGGAATATGGCAGACGTGCAGACCACTACACCATCCTGGCCAGCGACTAACTTTTCTAACAGCCTTTATAAACCAAAGTAGAAATTCCAACTACGGCTCCACTATCCAACGTGGCGTCATTGCAAATTGCAAGACCCGCCCACTGCTACGTTACAACGTGACCCTCAAAAATGAGGGGATCCTTAGGGATCCAATTTTTGAAACTGAGATTTGATGTTTCTAGGGGTAATTTGACATCTTGAACACAAATAGAGGGTCCACTGTCTAGAATAAGGGGTCCTCTGCCTACGTAGGCAACCCGTTGTAGCCATTTGACTAGTTAATGTTACTACGATTAAACTTAAATAATTTATTTTGCAAAAAGAATTACCCTATTTTGTAAAAAAAGGTGTGTGATGTTACGACTGTGATGTCAGCTTTTGTCAATACACTGAAGTCTGACCAAAAAATGCTGAACCCTGAGATAAAACAGGTGGCGTGATTTCTGCGACTACTTACTGTACTCTTGATGGTTTCAATTAGTTCATTTCGTAATGATATCGCGTGTTTCTTTTTGTCTCAGGCTGCAACATTTTTGGCCAGAGTTTAGTCAATGATAGTATACCTACTTGCCTGTTGCAGACGCTTAGTAGTTGTGAACAGGTACAGTAAGCTGCCTGACCATTAGTAATACTGCAAATTGCAGAAAAATAAACTTAAAAACTGAATTATGTCAATATATAAAACTGTAACTTCACAGGTGTATGCTAAAAACTGAAAGCTAAACACAATAATTTTGTCATGTAGATTTCTTGCGTATTTACTAACTGTTTTTTCTTGTAATGGTTTTTTACCAATCGTTTTTTGTGTTTATTTTGATAAAATGGTGTAAAAGTTTGATTTTTATCCATAAGCGATAGGCTATGCTCATTTCTGCACTGATTTGCTCGCCATAATACCCTATTTTTGACCATAATAGCCAACATCAGTGACCGCATTACCCTATTTTTGCTGAATTTATGTCTGCAACTTCAAATGTAAGCTGCGAACTTTAATGTTAACCAATCCACTTGAAATTTCGTGTGGTATATCATGGGACATGGCTTTATAATCTGTGTTAAAAACATATTTTACCCTTTGCACTGGCATAAGTTATTACATCAAGTAGGGTAATGCGGTCATAGTCAGCTAAAAACTATGCCCATATTACCCCGTTTTACCCTATTTTAGTAAGGAAAACATTTGTGCATTCGCTGCCACGAAACCAATCCAGCCTGTCTGTACGGACATACTCCATCCATCACACTCGCACATGATTCCAAAGCACAGATTATACCTAGACGTTCACGTTACTACGCACAAACTGCACTGTCCGCTAAGACGAAAGCTAATTTGCATATTACTACTGTGTGGCTATTTCTCATCCAATCAATACCGAAAATATGTAACAGCCCCGCCCATATTTGAAGTCTTATTGGTCCAACGGTGTTACTCATTTTTTCATATTGATATTCATTGGATGCGACAAGTATAATATATATATGTCGATCTTCACGCAATAAAATATAACGAACAGGGGGTCGTCATTTTGAAACGAAGACTTTATGAAAAGAATTTTGTTTACGGAAAATTGTTGGTCAAAATAGATTAAATTGCTTTTTGTTAATTTTTAGGTATTTGGACCGATTGACTGCAATTCGCTTAGCAACATTTTAGCTTCAAATTCAGATTATCATGAATTGGCACCCCGCACGCAGCAAAGACTACAGATGGGGTATGGGGGCTAGGAATACACGTAAATTACAGGCTGGACTGATACAGAATTATCACATTTCTGTTATCGGAGTGAAAAATGATAACAAATGTTCCTTCTCTAGAAGGAACAATAAAGTAAAAATGGAGAAACTTACTATAAGAATTTAGGATTTATACTAGAATTTTTTACTCGATCTAACCCACACAACCCGCGGGTTGGAAAATCTCAAAAAATAAAAATATGTGTGATGTCCGGCTTACAAACGGCGATTGATTCCAGATATTTGTCTATATCGGTAGTTTTCGTTTCGATAAAATGTTTTTAAAATTACATTGAAAATCACAAATTCACCAAAATACATGTTAATAAAACCAAGAGTACATAATAGCGTCTCACTCTATATAGAAGAAGAGTGAGACACTCTCCAGCCTGCCTGTGTTCTAGCACAGGCAGATGGGCTGGTCGTTTTAAGGCTACATGTTGACATTCTATGCAACATGTGACTGGCCAATCAGAAGCGAGCTTCTATTCTCTGATTGGCAGACGCCTGTGCACGTGCTCCAATCATAAAACGGGATAGGGATAAAGGTTAATAACTCATCATTTATTCATAGTCTGCTTGTAAAAACATTAAAAAAGGTTTGCAAATATCTTTGAGGATATTTTGGCAGACTTCAGCGAAATTGATTGAGAAACTTTGAAGGAATTCAGAAAAGTTTATATCTCAAAAGTTTCTCTATCAATTTCGCTGAAAGTTTGCCAAAATATCCCTAGAGGTATTTACAAACCTTTTTTAATGTTTTTGCAAGCAGACTATGAATAAATAATGAGTTATTAAGCTTTTATCCCTATCTTAATGCATATCAACGCATCAGCGATTATATACTAAAGTGTGTTACGCAGGGAATCTACGCGCTGATTGGCCAGTCACATGTTGCATAGAATGTCAACATGTAGCCTGAAAACGAACAGCGCATCTGCCTGTGCTAGAACACAGGCAGGCTGGAGAGTGTCTCACTCTTCTTCTATATAGAGTGAGAAGCTATTAAGTACTCTTGATAAAACCCATCGTTAACGAACAGGAAAGGATTGGACTGGAGAGCGAAGTGAAATTGATAATGGTATTGAAATTGAAAATAATTTCATAATTGAAACAACTCTAGTTACGACCAATAGACAAAAACGTGTGTGTACTGCGTACACATATGTATATGTCTTAAATGCTGTAAATAAGTCGTTAATACATATGTACGTATTCTCCCATCGTTTACCAAAACTAGGAAGTTTTGGTAAGCGTTGTACCAAAACTACTAGATTTGGTAGAGTGCTTACCAAAACTAGGAAGTTTTGGTAGGCGTTATACCAAAACTAGAGTAATAGTTATGGTACAAGCCTCTAAATTAGTTTAGTTTTAGTTATAGTTTTGGTATAACTGCTGAAAAATAGTTTTTCAACTAGTTTTAGTTTTAGTTATGGTATACCAGAACATCATTACTCGTCAGCGGATCTGCTACCAACAACTTGTTTTTGGTTAATACAGTCCTGGCCATAACTAGGGTACCTATTTTCGCGAAAGCGAAGACCTTTTCTTCGCGGCTTCGCGAATATTTCCCGGTGGCCGGTTGTAATTAATGACCTCTTTGCACATTCCTTCGCAGGTCAAGGGGTCAACCTGCTAATGCACATAGGCGTAAATGCGCATAGCGTACGTATTTCACGCACATGTAGCCAGACTGGGCCTTGGCGCACTATCTGCAAATATTTTAAACTTGCCTTCGTGCTAATTTAATGTTCGCGGATTCGCGAATGGCCTTCGCATCTTCGCCTTCGCGAAGACGAAGGGACACTATTTCTGGCCGGACTGTATTTGAAAAATACAAAATATAAAATATAAAATGAAGGTAAAAAAGGCTAGTTTTAGCTGTTTTGATTCGTATTTTTCCTGTTGGGCCACAGCCCAACTGGTCTTAAATTATGATTCTGGCATGTTAACGTTGTGTTAGCTTTAAAGTGTAGTAGAGCATCCTAATGTGAACCACCTAAAATTTTTCACTCAAAGTGCTGACGCTTGGCTCAAGTTTTCTCAGAATTTAGTTAGTCAAATTACCTAAAATTTCACTGCGATAATAACTGATAGTGAACGCAAGTTTTTGCAAAATTTTGTGCCACGATATGTATTGAAGACCTAGTTCTGGGCCATCTAAAACGAAAAATTTGAATTTGGTGCACATTTGGAGCCAGGGCCAAAAGTGAATCGGCCATGCCCTTGACTGCACCAGTCCACTTTTCAAGGCATTGATTAACGTACTAGCGTTTTTGAACCATGCATATTGTAGCAAAAGTTGTAAACTGCAAGTGCACAAAAATAAGTTTATTTTATTGCATGCAAAGCATCAACCTAAGATGGTTATCATGTACTTATTACTCCTTACTGTCCGTCAGCATGCTTTTATCTGTCCGTAAGCCAGTAAGCAAAAAGTTGACTCAGATGTTGCAGAAAAAATAGGTTTTAACAACTAATTTTTTGTGTCCACTGTACTGGCTTTCGGTCAGTTCCTTATTGACACAGACACCGACGTTCACGAATATATAAATTGATTCTAAACAGCCAGCATTAGGCCTGTAGCTTATGTGTAGATGTAATGAATCGATTCCCACTAGTTCATTTGTAGATGTTCTAAGCTATACCGTATCTCCTCTCCCTTTTCGGCATGGCAAGGCAGCCAGCATTGAATTTGGATACCCACTTGTTTTGCGGCTTCGGGTTTTAAAGTGGTTGTTAACACCAGCCCCATGAAGGGGTTTTTTAAACAGCGACCAACAAAGTCAGAAGAAAAGTTTTTAACTATTTGGTTTATTAATGAAGTTTATTACGTACATATCTGTTGATAAGGCATGCGGAATATGTAAATTTTAGGGTTTTCCTGTTAGGCCACAGCCCAACAGGTCTTTAATTTTGATTCTGGTATGTTAACGCAGTGCTAGCGTTAAAGTGCGAATGTGCGGAGTGTGTTTTACACGTCTTTTACAGTAGCTTTGCGTCTGTCACAACTAAAATGCTAAAAGTTGGTACTTTCATTGTTCTTGAGAAAGGTATTGGAAAAAAACAAAAGTCTGACAAAAATTGAGCTGCTACGAATCGACGATGTCAGCTCACGGTCACCAGGCGAATGAACTAACCGCTCGACCACTCAGTTACATACTTGTTAAAATCAGTATAAGTCCACAGCCACTAAAGCAATTTGTACTAAATTGTAGGTACAATATCAAATGTGAATAAGTTGTCGAATCGTCATTTTCCGACTTCGACTTCAAACTATACGCCTAAACTTTAATTATATGCTGCATCAATTTTACTGAAGCTTTTCAAAAATACTTGTCATAACACAGATTTTCAAAATATAGAAAAAACAGCCAGAATTTACCGTAGAAACATGGTTACCTATTAAATTATAAATAATCAACAATAAAATGTTTCCAAAGAAAAAGAACTGATTTTAAAGCTCAGAACAAAACTAATGGCCAGTTGATTCTCATTCACATAAGCATTAAATTTTACGCAGGTGACCATTCAATCCTGAACTTTAATGACCATTAAATTAATGATCAGTAGTGGATTAAGGTGGTAGCGTCGCCAAAGTAGTTTTGCTCATACAGTGGTTTACGACAGCTTCAAGGTTCAAAATAGTATAACTCAACAAACTGTGCATGATTTAGCACTAAATTTTGTGTGCATAAATTACAACATATTCTTAATCTGTATAAACTAACTAAACAAATACATTGATAATTGTGGCGAAATTATCGAATGTGAATAGATTTTCAAAATGTCGTTTTTATCAATTTTGCGACTATATTGCAAACTCTACACTGCACCAATTTTTATGAAATTTGTCAAAAATATTTACCTTAACAAGTTAACATATACTTTCAAAAATGGAGTTTCTAACATTTCGCTAAACCAGTTTTAGAGTCATGCAAAGTCAGTAGTATAACGAGGGGATCTGGTTACTGTTATTTAGCTAGTTAAATAGTTAAATGCTAATTTTCTTTAGTTAATAGTTCACAGCTAATGTGTAGTAATATGTGCAGTAGCGTGTATAGCGCAAATACCGGATGAGGGGCGTTTTTAAGCTGGACACAAGAATAGCGCAAATAGCGCAAATAGCGCCTAGGGGTGGGGGGGGGGGTTAAAATCCTGTTGCCTGTGCACGCTTACACGCGACACCTACCCATTTATCATTATTTTTGTTTAGTTCACATAAACTAAAAGGACATATATTGTACAGTACCGGCCAAAATTAAAGTAGTATGCTCGTGCAAGCACGAGCTTTTTATTGCATAATGCTCGAAGCAGACTGGACTGCTCGCGAGCCCTACGAGCAGTCTAATTGCTTGTTGAGTTTTGCTTGCTTCGAGCTTTCTGCGAGCTTTTATTGACAGCTGTTCCTAGTTTGACACCGGTAGCGTACGTACGTACTAAAGGACGCGGTGTAGTGAGAGTCCTCCGCAATGAGCTAAATAATCGTTGCACCGAACATAGTTTATTCGGTTTTTGGATATTTTTGACAAACAAAACAAAACAAAATTCCACAACCGCAACGAATTCCGCCATAATTGTACAATACACTGATAACTGCCTAATGGGTAAGTGAAACTTGCCTTAACCTGCCAAACTGGCGCCATGACTTGACCCTATTGTTTACTGTGAAAAAGAAAACTACAGTAATCCTAGTAGATAGAAGTGGCCGTAGATAGAAGTTGTAGTAGAGAAAAGTGGTAGTAGAGAGTAGTGACAGTAGAGAGAAGTTGTGT
Organism: Trissonchulus sp. WLG1_4; assembly: GCA_030248245.1. Taxonomy (NCBI): domain Eukaryota; kingdom Metazoa; phylum Nematoda; class Enoplea; order Enoplida; family Ironidae; genus Trissonchulus; species Trissonchulus sp. WLG1_4. Next base: position 6,944 of record JASANF010016626.1, on the reverse strand, counting down.
AAACCCTACTACTAACTAACTTACTGCCAATACTAGCAGTTGACCTTAGTTTGCTCTTTGACCTCTGAAAGTCTAGTTGGCTTGGCTTAATTTGCAAACTATCTGGGTGCCAAGTTTGAGGGGCCTCTGACTGAAGTGCGTTGACACCCCTGTTCGACCAAAAATTAAGCAAATTTAACAAAAGTTTGAATTGAAAATAGTGCCAAATTTCCCGACTTGTTCTATTTTTTCATTATTCATTTTGTGCCGGATTTCTGTTTTTGCTGCGTCCCCCCCTATAATGACTAAATTCAGTAAGTTTGTACTGAGGTCAAGCCAATCTTGGAATCTCAGAGGCCGACTTTCACGTTACTACCAGACAATTTTAATTTTAATTGGCATATCACAAGTGCGCAAACATCTAGCATTAAATTTCTATTTATTTATTATGCGTTGTTTCCAAAACGGCAGTGGCGTGATGAGTTCATGGGATGAGTTCAATGGGATGCAAACTCCAAAGTTTGGAGGGGGGCTTAACAATTTCAATGACTCCCTACCTGAGCCAAATATTACCTAAGTTTCGTAAGTTTTTAAAAATGTTACGTACATTAATTCTTAACTTTTACTCAAAGTGTCCGGACATTTTCTGCCGGCCCTGCCATTTTTGCGGAAGGTCCCCCTCATATCATACATTTATGTCAATAAGTTTCCAACGCAGGTCAAGCCATCATAGACTTTATAGAGGCCAAAGTGCAAGTTATGACCAACTGCTAACACTGAATGTACCTAGTTAGTACGTACATAGCTACGTATGTACATACGGGTGTCGGTACTATCAAACTAGCAACAGCTGTCAATAAAACCTCGCAGAAAGCTCGAAGCAAGCAAAACTCAATAAGCAATTAGACTGCTCGTAGGGCTCGCGAGCAGTCCAATATGCTTTGAGCATTATGCAATAAAAAGCTCGTGCTCGCACGAGCATACTACTTTAATTTTGGCCGGTACTGTAGTTTATAAACACAAAATGTAGTATAAATTGCTTTAGTGGCTGCGGAGTAATACCTGTTTTAACTGTGAAGATGTACGTAAACTGTGAAGTACTCTGTGCAATAATGGTGAATTGGAGCAAATCCAGCAACTTTTTAACTTTTTCAGAAATCTAAAGAAAAGTTAATCTAGACTTTTATTCCTGTTGTGCCACGTGCCACAGCACAACAGGTCTTTAATTTTGATTTTGGCAGTATAACACTAAACTGTGCAAGAAATTCGTCTGTATCATGTTTTACTTCAGCTCCAATAGGTATGTGCGTGTGTCACCTAGAATTACAGTGTAAGTTACACTGGAAGGCTGGGAGCTCATTAGAACACAGCTATCTGCAGTGCAACGCTACGTTGATGGAATTAGCAGCTTCAAAAAAGTCAGTTAAGGGACGGAATCGGACCATCTGTCCTCAGATTATTAATCCAAAGTGCTGCCGTCTGAACCAACCGGTTCCTACAACTTAATCTCAATAACTGAATGATTTTAGTGGAACAGTGCATCAGACTCAAGCTTTCAATAATAATAACTCAGCAAACATTGCTACACTAAACTGATTTCAACGTACATTCTGAAAATATATATTGATCAACGAAATCATTAACGATGAACCGAAATCTTAATAAAGCTGTTGATGTTATCTTACGCTTGTAATTACAGAGCACCAGTTGTCATGTTGACTTTTAACAATTATTAGCAAGCCGAAATAGCACAGTTGGGAGTGCGTTAGACTGCGGATCTAAAGGTTGCTGGTTCGATCCCAGGTTTCGGCAACTTTCTTAAACTTATTAATTGGCAGTTTTTAATAAGTTTTGTCTTTTGCCTTATATTTATTTTCCCAGAAACTAGGAATAAATATGCATCTTAAGGATTTCACTTTTCGTTAATTATTCAAGGCATTTCGTATTGGCCTTAGCCTATGACCGCGATGTTTTTTCCCAATTTGATCGCTGCGTTTTATTAATATAGTTTTATTTTTTTCTTTGAAAGATACCTGCAGACTAGAAATAGATTTAATAAACTCCTTAATCAAAAGACGCAGCTTATGACTTTAGAATTAGAATGGTGTTATGATACATCATTTTTTCCTTTGAGGGACTTCTAGCTTGTTTTTACACAATATGTTGTAGGGGAAAACACCATTAATATTTTGCATACACAGTTTGCTCGAAAGAAAAACTACCCAATCCTTTATATTACACAATTTGAAGTAAAATAATTGCTGCACAACAGGCTTTAGCTGACCCACTGGTCAGTTTACTTGAAAGTGTTGCTTAATACTTACTGAAGGTTTTGCCGCAGATTGGGCTTGTTTTTCTTAATTCTGGGCTGAAAATTGTGCATCATGTTCTGTGTACTTCACAAGCTGACCAATCTGATATCTTCCATGTTTTGCTTATCTGCTACTATATCTAATTAGTGAGACGTCTGTTTTACAGATGGCGATCTGCAAAATTTAGGTATTTATTATTTTATTTAGGTATTCTGCAAATAATGCTAGTCTTGACTCATGGAAATTTATATTTGGTACAATGCAGCATTGTGCTAAAATATAGCTAAGCAATATAAGCAATAAGCTAATATAGCTAAGCAAGCATTAGCTAAGCGAGAAAAAATTTCTCCTCTACTGTCATAATGAACAATATAGAAAATATGTATGTTTATTATACACCAAATATTATTAAAATTGCATGAACTTGGTTCTCATGAAACTCTAATAAAGTGAGCTCTCATTAGGAAAACAATTACTATTGATTTTAGCTCCGAACATAACGATTTCTCACGCAAGATATGGGCAAAAAACGATATAAGGTATAATAAATATGTGATTTAGTGTTAGCCCACTCATAAATGCACGAGATCTCGTCAAAATACTTTTGTTGTGCCGGATACTTTGCACATTTTTATTGCAGGTGAAAATGCATTAAAGATGAATGCAAATTGAGAAACATATTGATAATCATAACTGGCACGAGATTTCGTGAGAATATTTATAATACGCAGGATATTGTTGCACGATTTCATTAGAGGAGATAAGTGATATATAGTTGAGTGAACTTCAGAAAACATCACTGTCATTAGTGTAAAGGTTGCACACTGAGAAAAATAAGCCTAACTCAAGACAATTCAAAATTGGAAATTTTTGTTTCAATTTGGTTTTGTCCTGTTGCCTGTGTAAGTCCAGCTTTTGCTTGCTAACCTCCATGTGCAATAAACTTTAATCTCTAGCTTCCACAGTTTCTCGTTCAATAGCTTACATTTGTCTCAACAGTCAGAAATTTAGCTAAGCAAGAAAAAATTTCTCCTCTACTGTCATAATAAAAATATAGAAAATATGTTTATTAGACACCAAATATTGTTAAAATTGTATAAACCTGTTTCTCATGAAACTCTAATAAATTGTGCTCTCATTAGGAAAACAATTACTATTGACTATTACTATTTTAGTGAGTTTATTACTTAAAATTTGTAAGTAATTTCTAATAATTATAATTTCTAATAATTTCTAATATTCTACATTATTTTGTCATTATAAACATTGTTTAAAAACATAAGTTTAAAAATAATCTGTGCCTTGGTGGTGCAAACGTTTTAGACGGCTATTAAAAAGTGAAAGTTAAAAGTTTACTATATTTTAATTAAAAATAGCACTTAATATAGCACATTATAGTTAATGGCCTAACTTGTTTTAATTTTCGCAAAAAATTCAACTGATTTTTTAATATTTTTTAAACTCTTTTTTCCGAACATTAGCTGATGTCGACAAGCTGATGGCGTACGTACACGGGGAACCAAAGAAGGTGATCGAAAGACTGACCGTCACAAATGCCAATTCTGCTGTTGCCCTATTGCATTGAAGTAAAAGTATAGTTGTTCGTACAGATGTATTACGGAAAGCTGAACAAACTTTTGAATGGTAAAGAACGACACAGAGTCACTGAGAAAGTTTGCTGCTGAAGTTGAAAGTCACATGGGGAGCCTAGAAGCTTCTAGGTCAAGATGCCAGTGATGACAACTTTACTCCCGTCTTGTTTTGCAAAGCAACCAGATGCAGTTTTGAAGCCATTAGAGACGCTGAAAGACAAACTCAGCAGGAAAACGACGACAAAAGTTGTGCGTGAAACGTTATCAGCTTTTGTCGACCGGGCAGAACGCGTGATGAAGATTTCAATCGACGTATTCAAACATTGCCGCCAAGAAACTTCAGCCGACACTCTGTTTGCTTCAGAGAAGCATTCAAAAAGCAACAGGCAGAAACAAAGAAACGGCGATTGCAACAGATTCGAAGGCAAGACGGACGACCAGGTAAAATGGACGTAAAGGGACGAGTCGAACATTTTTGCGCCTACTACAAAGGAAAACACTGGCTTAATTACTGTCAGAAGTACATGACTTCCTAAGGAAAAACTCAGCGCTCTCAAAGGAAAATGCAGCAATTGCCTAAAACATGAACACAAGAAAGCCATGTGCAAACGTGAGAAGCCCTGCTTTTGCTGCAAACAAGTGCAAAATCACCACTCATTGTTATGCTTCACAAAATTGGCGTCAATGGGCAACGGAATGGAGAACATTTGAACGTCGCCTTTGCAGATAGCAAAGAAACCAGCCAACCAGGCACCGAATCTTAAAAACATCACCCCACAAACCCCCCCAAAAAAAGCACCCCTCCACGCCCCCCCCAAAATACACCTCCCACCCCCCGCTATTGGCGCTATACACGCTACTACACACCCACCCTTCCCCCCTCGGTTCTGGGTTTGTGGTGCTTGTGGTCCATCCCTCAATCCTATTAGTCAAAATTGCAGGCAATCACTCAACATGAGTTTTCATTCTTCGCTTTTATTGGTTAGGTCTAAGCCTAAGCCTAAGCCTATGCCAGGCCTAATCCTAAGCCTAAGACCAAGCCTAAGCCTAAGCCCAAGGATAAGCCCAGGCCTAGGCCAAGGGAAGAAAGAAGTATTTTCAATAAATTAGCCACTAGCACAATGTAGCGAAAATAGCACCCTCAGGTGTCGTAAGCGGTATTTTTAAGCCTATGAAAAAAGCTCTTATAACACTTTGATGCGCTATAGTTTTCCTATATACGATATTTTTATTTCATTGACCAGAGTACAAATAAACAATTTTAAAATTCTTTTTGTCTATTGAGGGATCGTATACGTAGTAAAAAGTAAAAAAAATTTAAAACAAGTTAGCCAATAGCACAAACTGGCGCCTAATTAAAGCAAACAGCACCCTCAGGTGCTACAAGCGGTGTTCAAAAGTAGCATCACTATATAAAAGGAAATTAACATAAACACCAATAGGCCGGTGTAGCTCAGTTGGTAGAGCGTTATGCTGGGAAACTAGCAATGGGTGGTTCAAATCCTCCCTGGGGCCTGTTGCACCAATATACAAATCTTCCAATTGTAACAAATGTGAAATGTTACAAATGTTACAATTGTAGCCTTTGTAAAAATTTGCAAAAAAATTTTACTTGTCACAAACGTTACAAATTTCACAATTGCGAAATTTGTTGAAAAATTTCACTATTGTAAAATTGAAAATTACAATTGTTACAATTGTGAAAACATTTTGTTGGAGACTAACGTTTGTAACATTTGTAAAGTCAAATCCATATTCTAATTATAGTTCTAAGATAAGGATAATTTGTTGGTATTTTATAGTATAATTTTTGATAAACTTGCATAGTTGCGGTTTAATTTCATATTGAATTCATTTATTTCTTACTGACAAACATTTTCTATTTTTACGCGATGATGTGTTAGTGATTCCGTTTTTCCTGCCGCCGCCTCACCGGCGGAAGGTCTTTATACTGCTTTTTGGCATAAGCTGGCCATCAAGCAGCTGGCATGATTTACGTGCTACATTTTTTAAGGGTAGTTTATTTTTAAAAGTTCAGAAGCAATGAAGCAAAAAACAGTAGTACAATATTAATGTTTTTACTTCAATCATTGTATAAGTCATGTGCGTATTGCATATAGTTTAATTGAATCTTTTAGTCAAAATGTAAACAATTATTTAAAAATTCATGTTTTTCAAAATGTGGACCCCTCCATCCACGAATTTGTATTCATAAATGGCCACGCAAAAGTGTAAACAATTTCACAATTGCCTATACTATGATTACCAACATTTGTTTAGAAAAAATTAGACACCTGGTGCACATTGGGATCAAGGGTGGTGCACATTAGGGCCAAACTCCAACTTAGGTGCTTAACTAAAACAGCTTCTCATACGTTTTGAGTGCAGCTTCAAGTTACAGTATTAGCATATTTAAAATTAGCGAAAAATTCTGAGTCTAGTACTGCCAAAAATGTACTACTTTTACGCTGAAATTTTATAATTAATCAGGATTTTTCAAAAACTGGTCATGGGTCCTGTCCGCTTGGACAACACCATTTTTCCAGTTTGAAAACTTTAGTGTAGAAGCGTATATTAATTCTTGCATGAATTCTAATGAAATTTTTGTCAAGTAGTGGTCAGACTCCTCTGTCGTTTGGTATCACTTTGTAGACGAGACTTGCATTACAGTGAGAGATACATGCACGTGAGTGGACACACTAATGGTGCATATTAGGGCTGGTTCACATTTAGCTTCTCTACTTTGTTTATGTGCGGAGTGTATTTTACACGTCTTTTATCGTAGCTGTGCATTTGTCACGCTAAAATGCCTTGTATTTTTACTGAGTTGTTGAGATCGGGGCTGTTGATATTGCTGTGTTGAGAACGTAACTCGAAGTACAAAAGACCGCGAAAAAGTTAACTGAGCTAATCGAACCAATGACTTCATGGTTAAGAACCTATCAAACCAACCACTCGACCATACAGATCAGTACAGTCCCGAGACTTCACTAAAGTACATACATGTATAATTTCTAGTATATTATTACCTTACTATACTATATTAACATATATGCATATT
>JASANF010016623.1:0-14833 GCA_030248245.1 Trissonchulus sp. WLG1_4 | reverse complement strand
ATACAGCAACTTATATTAAAACAAACAAACCAAAATAAGAGCGAAATTTCTACAATACGGGCTCTTAAACAGGGGCATATTTTCTGTCAAATTTTTTTTGCAATATTTACCTAAATTTGCCATTTGGCTCAAAAGTCTCAAAATCAGTATCTTTTTGCTAAAACACTGTCAACAGTAAATATTATTATGTCAAAATGGGTGATGGGGTGGTCAAAATATCACTACAGAGCCCCTCAGAATAGATCTCCATGTTAGGCTCGATTAATACTTTTCGTCCGCATATCCGTTCAGCCAGCAAAATGACGTCACTAGCAGCCTAGTGCAGTGGATCAGCCAGCGCCTGCATCATATCATTTCAGTACCTTTGTCGGCTGAACGGACGTACGGCTGTAAATATGAATCGAACCTTAGCTATGTTGGCCTTGTACCAAAAGCGAAATATAGAGAATCCCGACGCCCCCCCTTTTATTACACATGTTACACACTGTGCATACATCTCAGCTAACATTCTTCCAACCAGTTTACATCCCAAAACATCCCCCTAGCATCAAGAAGAGTGTGTGGTAGTAGCGCTAGTGGGCGTTGTGTTCTGCGAGGACTGTATTTGCAGGACGCTTTGTCCCGTGAGTTGCCCGATGGCGCCGGACAGGGCAGAACAAATCCTTGAGCGTAGATGATGGTGGACTGGCCCGAGCTGTCCTGGAACTGGATCGGAATCGTCCCGTCGTTCAGCGGGTTCTGCTCCTTCACGCGCTCAAGCAGCTCAAGCATCTTAAATAATTCACTTAACAATTATTAAAGTCTGACAAAACATAGATGCGCCACTTACTTAGGTATGTGGCATGACTTCTCCGACTACTTGATAGTCAAAATCTATTATTTTCGTAACAAAATCACATGTTTCGTTTTTTTAACTAGTGCACCTATTTTTGTCAGACTTTAATTTTAATTAATTGATAAATATTGAAAAAATTATACTTTAATCAAATCTAAGGCTAAAGTCTGACTAAAAAATGTTGAACACTTTTCTGAACATTTTCAGCATTTTGACAAAAGTTTTAATAAAATTACCGAGCATGTATTTAAATTTGACTTAAGATACACAATTATATAAAGCTCAATTAAAAGTAGCATTTTATAGAAGCAATTCTGGACAGAAAACCTGTCACATTGACAAAACCTGGATTTTTTATTTTTCATAATATCACAATATCGTTCTGTTCTGTATATAAATGTGTTGCTACTTGTTGAGATGGTAATGAAATAAAGACCACAGATTTCATTGGGTCCTTTTCTCACGTTATCACCGTTGTTATTTGGCGTTCACACTTAGTGTACGTCACTCTGAGACAATGTAGCAAGAGAGTAAGATACTAATATGATTGTCAGTGATGAGCACAAGCTGAGGAGCTCACCAACGAAATGGCTTGATCTCACAAGGGCCCGGTTGTTGGAAGATTCTACAATTAATAGTCACAAATCTGTAAGAGTGCAAACTCAGGTGATTCGTAATGAACTATGATGAATTAATAACAAATAACCTGATTTACTACTCAAAAGTTTTTATGGAAACAAAAACTGTAAGACTTGTAGGGTGGATTTACCAATAACAGTTTTATATAAAAATGATTTGACATACATTTGCATATGATTATCACATAATTTCATTACCTGCAGCCATACATGTAACAGCACCGAAATTTTGGGTACCCCGCCCCCCCTTGGTGGGACGCCCCCTCCCCTGCGTCAACCCATTTGACCCCCTCCCTCCCCAAAATGACGCAACTTTTACCTTTTTTGACCGAAAAACACCGATTTTGACAATTTTTGGCGATAATTTCGGTAAAAATCGCTTAAATTTTACGAAAAAATGCTGATTTTTTATAATTTTGGCCAAAATTTTTCTTTCGCCGGGACCCTCCCCCCTCCTTTCCTCCTGGCGGGACCCCCCCTACCTCCCCCTCTGGACATTTACTAACGCTAACTGCTATGAAAACATTAGTAGAACCACCTTTGTGAAATACCATCCCAAAAGTCTTCCAATTAGCAAAAAAATAATTGTAAGTTTAAAATAAGTAGATTCATAATGAACCTATATAATAAATAAGTTAAGAAGAAGATGGTTTTTGCTAATTAAACTTTTTTATCCTAACGCTAACTTTAATTTTTCTCAATTCAAGCAACAAGAACAGACCCTACAGAGGGTGTGAGAACAAGGGAAAAAATAATGAAAGTCAACCAACCATTTGATTGAAGTCACTGGCAACCCCGCCCCCAACACCGCCGTTCTTAGTGACTCGCCTGAGCTTAGTCCGCGGCTTCATAGATCTCATTATCCGTCAGAGTGCCCCCAGGCCCCCCCACCGGCACATAGCCCTTGCAGGCCTCGCGGAATTTGGGCAGGGACTGGTTAAAAGTTGATAACCGTTGACTAAAAAGCCCAGAGTCTAGAAATTCAGAAGAAAGTTTTTGTAAGGAGGGACAAATCAAAAAGCATATTACGTTGCACTAATGACAGTGGAGAAATCTGATAGGATTATTAACTCACCAAAGTTGTACTGGTGTAAAGCAAGCGGTCATAGTCAACAAGATAAAAACTAAGGGGGAATCCCGAGAGCCCAATTGTTTGGGTTTCTTCTCCCTTGATTGAGCAAAAACATTGAAGAATTTTCCCAGATTGTTGTACAATTTTCCCAAAGTGTCAATTTTACTAAATTTTTCCCATAATCGCCCTAACCTCCCCTACGGCCCCTGGATTTAGAGAATCCTACACCCATCCCCCTCATACGTATGAAAGCCAAACGTACATTTCTGGGCGACGAAACAGCATTTAGACAACGGACAGAATTTGAAGTATCAGTAAAAAACAGTTTCTTTTCACTACTAAAATCCTGCAAAGTGGCTAAAAATTGACAAAAAGTAAAAATTAATTTTAAAAAGTTTTCTAGTTTTCATATAAAATTGAAAAAAATCAAGTAAAATCCCCCCCCCCATTCGCAGATGTAAAAATTCACCCAATGGCTTCTGCCATTAATTATTTTTCATTTTTCACTGGCACATCGGTCGGACGCCTAGTAGGCCAAGAATGAGATCAATTCACTAACGCGCGCCTGGCAGCACTACTTCGCCTCCTTGAAGCACTTTCCCGTACTCGGACACCATGCGTTTCATTATGCGTCCAATGTTGGCTAAAATTTAACCAAGCGTTCCTTAAGGGTCGATTCGTACTTAGAGCCATATGTAACTAACAAGCCCAATAAATGACCGGAAGAATGGCGGCGCATCCGCCTGGCTGATCCACTGCACTAGGCTGCTAGTGACGTCATTATCGCCGGCTGAACGGACATACTACTGTAAATATGAATCGAGCCTTCAGGCGCCTGCTCATATAATCACTCAACTGAAGAGAAATGTACCGATTTTGAAAAGAAAGAAGGAATGGGGATGCCGGGAATTGAATGGGGGGGGGGGGGGGGGGGGGGGGGGGGGGGGGGGGGGGGGGGGGGGGGGGGGGGGGGGGGGGGGGGGGGGGGGGATGGTTACTCATAGACCACACGTACTTCACCCTGGCAGTACCTTTTATTTTTAAGAGCAATCGGAAAAAACTTATTCGACCAAGTAGCACAACTTTTCACTCGAAAAAGAGTGTTTGCCTAACTACAGGAGGTAACCGCAAAAAATAGGACGAAACGATTACTCTGGAGATGCATAGCAATCGCTCACGAAGAGCTTGGCCTTTTCCCAATGTTCTGAAGGACAAGCACGAACCGGGCTTAAGCCTGGCATACTCATACGGGCAGAAGAACAGGACCGCAGAAGGACAAAATTTTCAGCTGATTGCTCAAATCTAACTGAATGAATTTTTGCATGAAATCTGGCATATGACTATAGCTGAAGCTAAAACTAATTTTGAACTCAACCTCACCTCAAAAAAAACCGCAAATTTCGCAACCAACTATCGCGATTTTCGGGACAAAACGGAAGACAGGACAAAGACGAGTATGAACCGGGATTAAAAGCTTGAAAAAGCCACTCCTAGACTGCTCGACTAAATGCATTCAACATTTAGCCCACAGATTTTGCAAATAAATTCACCGATAGGTAGGAATCGATCTTGTTCCCTTAAAACGCGCGGGGGTCTGAGTCGTCGATAAGCGAGTTGGCAGCATCCTCGGCCGCCACGCGTATATTCTCCATCGTTTCGTCGGCCAGGGGACGGAGGAAGGACGAGACATTTCCGTCCGTCGACCCTGACTCCGACGGCTCCTGTAATATTACTCCGAAAGTCGTAATCACCATCACTTAGTGGTTGGAACTCCAGAAGGTGGTTAACTTAGACCCAGTCTAAGTCGAACACGTCATGATCGTATGAAATATGGTATGTATCATTTGTTTTATTACGATGTTACAGGTCATTCAAAAAGAACGTTTTAGACGTAGTAACACCTTTTGTGAATCGCAGCCAGTGTGTGTAAAAACTAACATGTACATGCTCTATGATACCGACAATGTTATATAATAGATGCAGAATAATGAACGGTCAGGCACAATAAAGTACTGGTACCAGTACCATTGACAATTTTTTAACGCGTTCAGACTTTTCAGCTCACGCTACTAGCTATCAACCAATGTTCAGGGAGGGGGCTTAATATTAACAATATTTAACTAGTGCTACAAGTAAACTACCGAAAACACCATCAACTTTGGTCTACAATAATTATATGTTCCAGAAATCCTCACCGCCTGGCTGGTGGAGGGTTGTGGCTGCGAGTCTTTGGCATCCATGCTAGACCAATATCACTGAAACGCAATACAGCAATTTCATTTGCATTCTAATCCAGGGGTGTACGCGGGTCATTTTTGACCCTCGACCCAAACCAACTCGCGGTCTGACACTCGTGGGTAAGCTCAGACCCAACCCACGCCGTACACGTAGAGTCGACCGTTGACTCACTTTGACCCGCCATTTTGACATACCGTATCTGATGATCAATAGCATTTGTAGCTGATGCCCAAGCCTGATTTCCACAGAATAAATACGTACATTGATGATTGCAACTTTAACCGAATATTACGCAGTACCCATAATTGTTAAATTGAATACGAAATTTTCTCAAACATAGTGGGTCAGAACAAATTTAGCAACCAGGACGGCCGGAAGTGGATACGGGGCGCTCGTTGAAAATATTCCCACGTCTCAAAGTTAGCCACAACTTATTCCAATCATCCGACGTCGGGGGTTAACGAGCATAGTTAGTATATAAATTCGGAGGCCTATATTAATTTATGATCAATCGTAATTTTTGAATCCGTAGGTACTTTTTCTCGTTCTATATGTTTGTAACCTTTGTTAATTAAACGTGTCTATTTATAAATCAACTAGACTATGGAGTAATTTATCCAAAATTGCATTACTCGACTATAAAATTAACAAAAGCGCGCTAATCTTTGAATCAGATCAAAACTATGCAAAAAACACCAGAAACGCTTCGTAAAATAACAGCATCGAGCACAAATTCCTGTGAAAATAATTTACTAAAATATTGCCACAAATTCTTCTAGCAACGATACAAAACAATATAAAAACATCAAATTCACAATAGGTAAACACATATACTCTGAGTACGGAGTAGTACGGAAAGCATAACATGCTTAATTCTAAAAGCTAAAGAAACTGTTTAATTGATAATTGCGAACATAATATCCCCAAAAGGAAATCAGCGATCGAAAGATCTTCACCGATCTTAAGATACCCAGAACATAAGATTATAGTGAAAATATAGTTTGATTCAGCTATACTTTTTAAATAATACAAAGTAGTACATTAGATACTATAACAAAGCAGCAAAATGAAGTTTCAAAGTCTTGAGATCAAAAACAAACCACAACACTACAGTATGCTACATTCAGCTACTGATTTAAAACCGAACTGATACATTTACACTGAGGACCTCTACGCATTCAATGATCAGAATCTTACTGCTCTGCTATTCGAAAAATAGTTTCTGAACTTTTCTGAAAAGTTTTATTATTTTACTAAAGTATGGTCAACCATGTTGACTAAATTTCCAATTTGCAAAAATAACTACTATCAAAACATTTTGACTCAACTCAACCCATAGCATGATATCAAATCAACTTATACTTTCTTAAGCCTAAAGCATTGTGAAAATACAGGATTCTGTTATTAAATAAAAATGGATAAACCAAAAAAAATATTTTCTGGAGAACAACACATTTTTTATGATTCAAACAACCTAAATAATCTTAGTGTCAATGGGTCTATTCTATTGACCGGACTAAAAAGAGTCAACTTTAGCCCGACTTTCACAAATGTTACAAACGGTTTAAAAATTCTGGTTAAAAGTACTCTTCCAAAAAATGATTTAACTGTTAGCGAGCTGCTCTTTGGTCAGACTAAACGGGCGTCACTGTCATTGCGCACTAATCCGCTTAGTCCGGTTTGGTCAAGTCCAGTCCATTTAATCCGGTAAAGAAATTATGTGGCAAATAAAAAACCACTAGTTATCATCAGGCGGTGGTAGAAGCAGTGGAAATTCAGGCTGACTGGGTAGCTGGGGTTCTAGCGGGGGTGGGAGCAGGGGAAAGGCGTCATCGCCTGGGTTAGCGTCATTCAAAATCAGTCCACTATTTAGGTCGTTCACAAACAGAGCCGACTGACGCTCAGGATTCAAACTGATGGCTTGAGATTCAAAAACAGCTGGTTCGCTCTGCAGCAAACGCAACAGGTCGGCTTGATCGTTTGGGCTCGGTTCTGCATTGGAGTTCAGATCCCCCACAGGTCGGGTGCGTTTACTCAACCAGTTGGGATCTAGCGTCTGATACTGACTGGCCCTTCCTACGGCAGCTACAAGCTCTGCCGCATAGTCAATTTGCTCACTGGTCAAATTCTGGCCATCCGGGGCCAAATTTTGGCCATCCGTGGCCGAAATCTGGCCCGTCGTGGCCGTTGGATCCTGACTAGTGGACACAATCTGACTGCCCGACGGTAACCCGTGTATAAAGGTTAGCAGTTTATTGAGCTGATCTGGCAGCAGGAACACATTTCGACCCCTAGACCACGAGGAAAAAATACGAGGCACACAATCAGTGGGGGAATATGTGAATCGTAGACAGCCATATCGTTGCAGCTCTTCGCCGCTATGGCCAGCCTCTGTGGCCTCCAGTACCCGTTGAGCAATCAGGTTTATGGCCGGTCCAAAGATTTCCGGCCAAGGCCGATCTGGGATCAGCTCGGTCCGGGGCGGAATCTCAAAGTGCAGCTTGGAGCCCTCAGAGAAAATCACCAATATGCGATCAGCAGCAGAGATGCTTGTAAGTAGCCAGTGGGCCGTAGCCACCCCTGGAGAGTAGAGTGACCATTCATCCAACAAGACTTCACAACCCCCACAGAGCTGTAGGTATTGAGCTAGCTGCAGGACACACTCTTTGTGCAATAATGAATCGTCCGTGTACAGCAATAGCAGTTTTGGGCGAGCCGCAGGGGAGAAGGTTTCTGAAATGGCAATTACAGAACCATAACGTATGCGTCTGCCTATGGTAACATATTGACCTCTTCGAATATTTCCGAAGATTTTCGAACAGTGTTTGTTCGAAAATTTCGTCTAGTAGAGCAAAACCGAGCGTTGTCATCAAACCTTCCACACAATATATCGTAAACGCTCACGTTTTATCATAGATCGGGTTTTTCAAAACTATGTTATTCTAAGTCACAATTATTGTGAAATCGAGTGTGCTTTTAGATCAAAATACTGCCTATTCCATTTCCAGACAATAAAAAACTAGAAGTTATATAACAAGCCAGCGGTCACCTAACGTTCGTCTGGCCAATAATTTTTTTCGTCTGTAGCAGAGAAATAGCGTGGCCACAATGCCAACACATAGCCCGGCGATCACAGCGGCCACGAAGGGAATGGCGTACGACTTTAGCTTCAGCATGCGGCGATAGTGACCAGTAAAATGGTCTAGAAAATATTAATTATTTAGTCATTAATTAATTAATTAACATAAATACCAAAGTATGGACATTTTTTATGTACATGAAACAGCACCAAAAATGCAAGTTAGACATCTTATTACCTTACTATACTATATAAATTTTTCGGCAAAAAAGAGAAATGATAATAACTCAGGAACCAGTCAAAGTAGAAACGTTATTTTTTTTATTAGATAGCAGAAGTCATGGGCAAAAAGTTTTCTATTCACAGTTAATCGATAAAAAAACCGTTTAACCCCTAAACCGGTTTCAAAAAAATAAAAATTATCATAACATTAATGTAACATTACGTATCATAACATATCATAACGTTTTTGGTATCACCGAAAAGCTCTTTGTCTGCCCTAACTAAAAATGACAACAAGAACTTTTTACGCGGTACCTGAATAAAGTTATAGCCTAAACTGCCCAAAAATTGACGCAATATTTCGTTAAAATATTTTTACGTTTTTCGACATATAAGTCAGCGGTGACTATAGCTTTTCTGGTATCAAATCAAAGCTTAAACTCTTTGCTATGAAACAGCGAAAACGAAATCTTTTTACGCGATACTTGAAACAAATTATAGCCAAAACGATGGCAGTGGTCCAGTATTATAATATTTCAAATGTATTTTGACCTTTTCTGGAGCAGGTCAGCCAGAATTTGCAGTTTGCTTAGGGTCAAATGAAAGCTCCTTTTCTGAACTATCCAACAGCGAAAACTAGAAATTTTTTGGTGGAACCTATAACGAGTTATTACCAAAAGCGTGGTGGCTGAAATACATAATTATGTGGTCAAAGACGTTTTTCCATAAGTCAGCGTTAACATATAGTTTTTTGGTCTCAAATGAAAGCCCATCTCCTGCCCTATCTAACATTGAAAACTAGAACCTTCTAAGTTGTATATACTTGAAATAAGTTATGGTCAAAAGTTTTTTAGAAAACAATTTTGTTCGAAAAAATTCCTCCACTACTCACACCATAAACGTATTGAACAAATGTTCGAAAAATTTGAAATCGTTATATTAACTAGCTTCAACGTTGACGTAGAAACACAACATTGACAGCATTCAACTCAAAATTGAAGGGGCTTCCGAAAGATACCTTGCATGACGTTTACGGACTCAACGGCGAGTCACGGATGACTATTATTTTATACTGACCATTGGTCGCCGTTTACGTCGTTATGCGACCTATGAACCGATAGCTCATGGCAAATCCGAGCTTATAAAAGTAGTTTCGTGTCGATGTCACAATCCTATCCAAAGTTGTGGCTCCTGAAATTTTTCATTTTGGTGACTACCTGTAATCACCTCATATGAGATCAAATTGCAATAAATTTCAAATTTGAACAAAATTTGAAAAAAATGCAAAATTTTTTGTTGTCATACAATATTTACGTCAGGTTCTAGATTTCGTCGAACTAGTCTAAACTAGACGCACTAGACTTGTTAATAGGATATAAACTATCCTAAGCAAAATGATAAATATAATAATTCAGATTCAAACTGACCAATATTTCGTGGAAAATTGTTAAATTTTTTGGCCCTGGTCCACAGTGTTAGAACATTATTACGTAAGTTATTTAAGGGCAATTAAACTTACTTTTCTAGTGGTCTGAGTAGCGCAGAGTGGTCTAGCGCATTGGTTCAATAGCCAACAGGTCGCTGGATCGAGCCCAGCCGGAGACAATTATTATCAATTAGACAATTTCAATTTAGCGCTTTACAAGTTGTAAAAAAGCTTGAGATACATGAAAAAAATTGGCGTTAAATGGGGCTGATTTTACGACCACATTTGTGTGGTCAAATTTAAAAACAGTTGCTATTCGGATAAATATTTTGAAAATTAAGTTTTTCAAAATGTTAAAAATGTTAATCTAAATGAATCGGCTCGGGTTGAAATAATCTATTAAACTAGACTTGTAGAAGACAATAACAGCCAAAATAAGCCGACGGGGATTTAGGAATCACGTGAATTTTTACTAAATAAACAAAGAAGTATTATACAGTTCTGTACAAGTCAGGCGGTACAAAATAGTCTATAATATACCTCTAGTCAGAGTGAAATTGAGTTGAACAGGCAAGCAGTGGTCTTTGTAACAGTCCCCGTGGATAGCACGCACCTGAAACAAAAATAACAGTAACCGGTCAAAACGTTCTACACACACACACACACACAAACACACACACACACACAAACACACACACACACACAATGTGTTTCACACTTCTGACTCTCTATGTGACATTGATTGTTCCACGTCCCCCTACATGAGGCACGGCCCCTCCCTACTAAATTTTGTCTAAACACGTCACGCTGCAAAATTCGGCGACATTTAAACGCAGAAAACATAGCGCACACAAAATCTGGTTGCAAGAAGGTTCAATATTTTATTGTAAGTAAGGAGTACTGTCGTGTCAAAAGTTTCTGTATCACACAAATCAGAATTTCATATTTCACGGATTTCACACAGTATATACATTATTGGAATAGTAACATAGTTGTGCAACTTTGAGTAAAATATATATACTTACTGAAGCGGTATAATCGCCTTTTGGAACGTCGCGGAACAAATGCCCATCTTTGTCCTGAAAAATACAAACTCAGTCACGAGTAAAGTTAGTCATCCTCAACTACTGGTAAAGCTAACTATAAAGTTAATACCATTTTACCTTTCCTTTAGCAGGGGGTAAGGATAGAACTTACCCCACAGCCCTGGGTTTTTTCGTTTGCAAATTTGCACAGTTTTGCAAACTCGCAATTTTTTCGCAGAATATAGTTTTCTTCCGCAAAGACTTACCTTCGTTCTTTAATGCAGTAGACTATACATTAGAATTAAACATTCTGCATGAATTACTATTAATTATTAATAACGATTAATACAGACTTGGTCTAAATATTATAATAACAACAATTGCAGCATAACTGACGGCAGTCTTTGTGGTTCTGTACAACGTCTTGCCGGACGACTTGTGCGCCAGTTCGAACTGCAATCTCTCGATGTGTAATTCGGAGCGACCGCCCGTAATACGGACCCAAACTCCGTCTTGTTCGCTGTCCGTGTCCACTAGCAGCAGCGGGGCCCAGTTACGAGCCAGCTCAGCTTCTGAAAAGCAGATAAAAACTTCTGAAAAATCAAAAAAAACGTCTGAAAAATTGAGAAAAATGTCTGAAAAGTAGATAAAAACTTCGGAAAAGTAGATAAAAACTTCTAAAAAGTACATAAAAACTTCTGAAAAACAGATAAAACGTCTGAAAAGTAGACATAAACGTCTAAAAAGTTGAGAAAAACGTCGGAAAAGTGACTAAAACTTCTGAAAAATACATAAAAACAGAAATTCAGCTCTCTAATCCTTGCATTTTCGCAGCCTGAAAGTCAATTGTTTTAGCAGACATGCTTAAGGACCAAGACTAACGACTTTATTGTCATGGTTTTATATACCTACATAGTTTTCCACAGTTTCTACGTATACAAAAAATTATAAAGCATATAGTGATTTTTTCATACACTATTTATCATAACAAAAACGGCATTTCTAAAAATGACTTAGACCTCAAAAATATTGCAAATTCGATTTCTCATTGTGGAAAATACGGCTAGAGCTTTAATACGCTTGCCAATCCTATACAACGGGCATCACTAGCATACATGGAATAAAGTTTATCATTTAATATCCGGCAGAGAAGCTTACGTATGTTACGAGTAGCCGGTACACGAAACAGAAATGTGGAGTGGCAGTTTTGGGGAAAGAGTGTGACATTGAGTTGATAGATACCCGCATCCGGTAGTGGACCCAGGCAGTCCCAATAGAACGATAACTGAAACCAAAATACAGTAACACAAATACAATGCCTCTAAAAAAACAAACATTCAAATTAGATAATACAACATGCAAATGAGCTAAGAGATTCTATTCAAATTCGAAAGTGCAATATGCAGATGGTATTCCATTCGACAATGACAGTGCAACAATATGCAATTAAGATTCAAAAGTTAGTCATAATATGCAAAGTAGTTGTAATAGATCAGTTAAAATGCATAACCTCGCAGGATGAAAACATCAAGTATCAAGTTATCCATTATGCACGAAGCATGACGTATTTATTTATCATTAGCTACCGGATAATGCAGCGCTCGCAGCTGAGTCTCATTCAGATGGCGAACATCGTATAAACGACACGGAAAGAGCAGCCATGGTGCTGTAGTAACTGAAAAGAATAATACTTAAGAAACTGAAAAATAAACTATTTGCTCGCAAACCCAGTAATTTTGAGTTAAGGCTTGATATTCGCTCGATTAACCTTACTTGAAAAACTTTCCTTATGATTATCTTAGCTTTATTATATATATTCAAAAAATGATTAATGTCTTAATTTCACAATTTTGGTCCTTCAGTATGGTTTTGACGTGACGTCGTGACA
Organism: Trissonchulus sp. WLG1_4; assembly: GCA_030248245.1. Lineage (NCBI taxonomy): Eukaryota > Metazoa > Nematoda > Enoplea > Enoplida > Ironidae > Trissonchulus > Trissonchulus sp. WLG1_4. The sequence goes on along the minus strand of JASANF010016623.1, from coordinate 2,410 downwards.
TTTTGTAAGCAGCTATGCAGACAAGATGTTCTGACGAATTCTCTAATAATTGAGTCGATCTTACGTTAATATACACCTTTTCCTCAATAAAAGTACGATACAATGTTTATACTGTGACATTGCTGTCTTTCGTTCCAGTTTTCAACTAGAACAATCACATAAATAAATCAATCTATATAACTATTTTCAAATTAATAACAACGAAATCAAATCGAGCAGTTTTCACAAATGACTTGAATCAATTTAAAGCACGTTTATCCGACCACCTTCGCAGTCAATATTAACACAGTTTCGCCCATGCAATTCACAACAAAGCTTGTAGAGCAACATTTATCTTACACGGTGTCAGTCTACGCACTCGATTGTTGGTCGAAGCAATATTGCTGGGGACCGAATTCATGCAGACACGAGAATCGAGCAGCAACAGCGGTGGTGGCTATAAATAAAATTATTACATTCAAAAATCTAAAAGAGGTAGTATGGAATACGATGTTCGTATAATATTCGAATAAACAATTAGCACACAAATAATTATGATAATAAACCGGTTTCGTCTTTTCACAGTGATAAACCGTTTCACAGTGATAGACTATTCATCTCATTGAATGTATTTCAAAAAAAAATCTTCAAAAAAGTTACCTCCTCGCCACGGAAATTTATTATGGCTACGCCACGTATATAAGTTTTGCAATAACTATAACTACTAAAAAATAAAACTTCACGATATCAATAGTTATCGACAATTTTTTCTAAAATTCAGTATAGTAATTAACTCAACGACATATTATATGCACCACTGATACGACCAATATTACACACAAGCTTAATAGGTTCTAACTAACTGGAGAAACCATTTCCCTAAGTGAGTTCGTTGTAGCAGTATTATGAGAAAACAAAGTACAGCTTATGTACGTAATGTAGTATGTATATACGTACTTCTTTGAACAGCTGCCATAGAAATGTTCAAACGGGAATAAGGCCTGAAGCGTCTCTGTTGCTCCACGAAAGCCTCAACTTCCACGTCCAGCTCCCGAGAGGAACAAGGGGTCAAAAGGTCACTTTGGTTGTACCCCAGCAAGGTCCACGCGTTGTGGCAGTCTAAAAAGATGATCTCAGTCAAGGTTACACTTACACACAATATTAAATCACACGAATTGACTGATATAGTGCAAATTATGAATATTATACATACAGTTTACAACAAACAAGTTTATTAATTTTTCAACAGTGTGAATCAGGATTGGCGTTTTTTCCGAAAAAATAAAGGGCGGAAATTTTCATATATCTTCGAATAAAATGGAGGCTCTGCATTTAAAAGGCTATTATAGTAAAAATACTTGGAACTTATATTGAAATTTTATATGTTTATAAAATTTTATATTAGGGATGGGACCGAAAAAAATTTTACCGAATACCGAATATTCGGTTTTTCATTTTCGGCCGAAAACCGAATACCGAATAGTTGTCATTTGCTAAGCAAAGTTTTCTCAGATTTTAAAGATCCAGAAAAATAAAATATTACCTATAGATAAGTATATAAATACTATGTATAGTACCCCGCGGTGGAGGGGACAGTATTTTTTGGGGTGAAAAGAGACACACCCACCTAAAAAGTTTCAGAAACAATGAAGAAACATGCAACTTTGAGTGTAACAACTATATACATACACAATATCGGCACAGATTCGGTTTAGGCGGTAAATGCGAACTCACATTTTTTCAGCGTAGAAACATGTTTTATATGCTACATAAGCCATGTATTATCATACTAATATACAAATAAGTATATATATATATATATATATATATATATATATATATATATATATATATATATATATATATATATATATATATATATATATAAAATATATATATATATATATATATATATATATATATATATATATATATATATATATATATATAATATATATATATAATATATATATATATATATATATATATAAAAATATATATATATATATATATATATATTGTGCCAATGTGCTGTCGATTATACCTATTTGTTCTTGGAGTGCAGTGGGACAGTTATTGAACTGCTTGTGAACTTTGCAGAGTTTACAGGCATTTTCAATTTTTTTTTAGTTTTGACAATAAATACTGATAAGCATCTATTAAAAATTCACGCAAATATGTACAGTATGTGGTGCTGTGTCATAGGCTTCATAAATGCTAATTAGAGGTTATTAGCTAACATAGATACAGTTTTAATGTTTCTTGTGTACATATCAGGTCGAAATGTAGTGCTAATTGAAGGATTATTTAAATGAGTTCTTATTCTAACGGGCCTTGATTTGGAATTTTCTTGATTTTCTAACTATTCGGTATTCGGTACCCAACAATACGTAACTGAAAGTTAAGTACATTAAAAAATTACGTATTGCTG
>JASANF010016622.1:0-24713 GCA_030248245.1 Trissonchulus sp. WLG1_4 | reverse complement strand
ATAAATAAAATTCCAAATTCATTGTTAATTTAATATTAATAAAATTATTAATATTAAAAGTATTTCAAATACTGATTTTTAATATTAGTATTAATAATTAACATAACGGTAGTATGAATCGACCCTTAAGCACAGGTTTGTACCTCCTGTTTTTTGCCCCGTCCTGATTTAGAAGTCATAAAAAGTGCGCGGGAAATTGAGAGATTTACTTGGTTTGAGCTGCTGTATGCCAAAAAATATAACTTTTCTTTTTGCGCAGCGGCTAATAAAAATTGTCCCTGTCCCTTATCTGTATTTTAACGGACAAGTAAGATAAAGTAAATAAAGTAACTTTATTCACAGGTAAGGTATAGGTAAAGTCGTATTCTCAAACAATGACAAAAACTAACCTATAGCTAAGGTTACCTTTACTGTTCGGGCCAGAAAAGTGCTTTATCTTGTTTCGCAGCTAAAGTAAATTTTTAACCTCAACCGTCGATGTTAACCTTGTTTTCAAATTTCAAACTTCATCTTTACCCACAGAATTAACTTTACCTTCACCTTAACTGTGGGTAAACTTAGCCCAACTTTACCTATACGTAATTTTGAGAATACTGTCCCAGAATTAATTGATCATATGTAACTTTACTTGCTTTTTTCTTCCAGAAAAAGCTTCCAGAAAGATAAATTTGTAGAATACATTGAAATAATAATTGACGACTGCAATATCGGTAGCCACAAACCTGGAGTTTCTGAGGTATGACAGACTCCTTCAAAATAGCTTTTTTAGTGTTTTTAGAAGTGAAGGTATGTAGGCCAAAGTTTAAAGTAAAAAAGGAATTGTTTTTGGATAGCCTTCAGGGCGTTATGATGTTTCAAGGCATTGTCTCGGCTTAGCTGGCTGGCAGTGTAAAATAGTGTGCAGTGTGCACATGTATTCTGTTAGCATATGTTTGCAACCTTTAACCGTATTTCTACTTTCCATGGACCTGCACAAGTCAACAAGTAAAATTTACAAACTGTTTTTGGTAGAAAACTTAATGGCAGCTTTTGAGGCTTTGCCTTCAACCATTTCGCATGAATTGAATCCAGCTCTGTGCTTCGGCAAAGTCAAGTGTAGCTTTATTCTGCTTTCTGCGGCATCGTGCCTCAGTCTTCATTAAAAGGATGTTTCCAACAGAATTTTGGATTTTGACGAATGTTTATAGTTATAACAAAAATTGGCTCGCAACAGGTTTTTTGTCAAGTATGACGAACAACTTTAAAATCCTTGCTGTTTTTCCTTTGCAGCTATAACTGTTGCTTGTTTATGGTCGCTATGCCAGCAACTCGCAAAAGTGAAATTACGAGCTGCAGTTCAGGTACATATGTACATAGCAGTTGCAAAAAACTGGAAATTACTGGGGGGGTTGTGGTTGGTGTTGTTGGTTTTGTTTTGTTTTGTGTTGGTTTTGTTGCTTTTTTTTGTTGGGATTGTTGGAGTTTTGCTATATTTATTTTTTGTAGGAGGTGATGCTGGGTTTTAATTTTTTTGGATAGGGATTGGGGGTAGGTGATGGTTGGGGACTTGTTTTTGTCTCTGGGGCTTGGGCTGGAGAAATAGTTTGTGCTGATGCGTAGTTTATGTCTATTTATATTGTAGTAGAGGGTTAGGATGAACTTGTGCTTATGGATTGTTGAAGCTGTCTTAGTGTGAATGAATTTTTGAGACGCGTTTCTGAGGATGGTAGATGGTCGTAGACTTGAATATTTTCTTTGAGTTCTGTAAAAGGAGAAATGAATGTTTTTTCGAGTGAAGACTCTGGGTGGGGAAATGTGTAGCAGTTTCTTTAGATCTGCGCGACTCTTGTTGACTTTCTCGACGTAGGACTGTCAGAAATTTGACGCGTGGTTTCGTAATAATCTGCTGATAATGCTGGGCGGTCTCTATGTATTGAACTCTCGCGGCTGAAATGATAGGTCTGGTAGTTGGATTTGATTTTCTGTTATGTGTATTGTTTTTGCAGCTTGCAGATGTCGCGTATGTTACCTGCAGTGTGCTCTCGATTTTTGCGTTCAGCTAAAGAGCTTTTGAATTTGTTACGCTATGCGGAGCTGTGATAATTTATATGTTGTCTGTGAATTTTCTCTTGTGCATACATGGGAAAAAGGCTAAGCTTTTGGGAATGAGTTGCTAAGGATTTTTCAGTGGCTGGCTCTCAGTTTCGGCTATTCGGCTGAGATATCGGCTAAGTTTGATTTTCTGGAAATATTTACAGTTAATCATCTGATATGTATGAGGTACGCGCGTGCTCGTTTGCAGGTGGTGATTGTTGTCGTTAGGAGTTGTGATCTGTGTAAAGTGGTGGGGTAGATGATTATGTGGAAATTTTAGGGATTTGAAGTGAAGATTCTCGGTCGTGGCTGATATTCTGCTGATTTTTGAAGCGATGATCTAGTGGGGAGTCTGATTAGATTGCTTGCCTCGCTTGCGTGAATGCAATATTTTTGAGATCGGAACTTGTGGTCGCTGCTATTTGCAGGGATTGTCTCATGCGTTGAATTGATGGAGAATTTCGTTGGCTCTTTGTCATGGGCTTCTTTTAGCTAGTTGGAAATATCGAGAGATATTAAATATTTTAGCTCTTTTGAGATTGAGGTGGTTTATGGATTTGAGGGCTGTTTTTCTCGTCGGGGAGGATGATTGAACTAATTCTAATATTTGAAGTTTTGGCACTAAAATTGTGGGTTTAGGAGGTTTGCTCTTTCAGCCGCTCAGGAAGCCTCTCGCTTAATTTTCATCAGATGAGCGACTAATTTCATTGGGGAAGGCTGAATGATAGGACGTGTTTTTTCTCTGACTAGAAGGGGTTATAGCAAGGGATATTATTATATACTCTAGAATTTCGAGGAGTTTCTTGTGCTCTTTTTGAGGGTATTTGCGTGCCTTGCAAGTCGCGTGGTTTTGCATCGTGTTATTTCATATTTGGGAGGGAGAGCTTCTTTTCAGTTTGCATTTATCGCTGATCTAAATCGTTTTTCTTCTTTTTTTTAAGCGGGTGAGCGCGGGATTTAGATTTTTATACTCTCGATTTCTATCTAAGCTGATTGGCTCTCGTGAATCTGAGGAGCTTTGACTGATATGGTTTCGCTCAGGATTTCGTGATTTTGCATAGTGGGTTCTCGGCTTGATTGTTTGAGAAAATGTTTTTGTTTTTTTCGCTTGAGTTCTCGCCGGTAATTTTTTTCTATTTTGGGTTCTTGCAGCAAAAGGAATTATGCGTCCTGGTACATTTTCTTGTTGGGTTGTAGGCTGATTTTTTCGCTATCTATGCATAGCTCCCGAGCGTTCCGCAGCTATAGCAATTTGTTTGCTAAATTTCTCCATAGGCTTTTCGCTTGCAATTTATTTTATGCTGCCATCGCAGGCTCTCTTTCGCTATCTTTATTTTTAGCAGTATATCAAGTAGCAGCCTATTGCCCGATGGGATGGGGCTTAGCGTTTTTTGATCTTTTGGCTCGATCGCTATATGTCCCTCTGCCTCATTTGATGGGGCGTTGGATTTTTCTTTTTCTCGCTCTGATTTTTGCGCTTTTTCTGTCCTCCTCTTTCCATAGGTTCGATCTTTTTTCTTGGTGCGCCCTTCTTTTGCTCGTCTGCGGGTCGTTTTTTTCGTTTATGATGGTTGCTCTGTGTCCTGCGCCGAGAATCTTTGTCCCGTTCGCGAGACGCTTGGCTCTCGGTTCGCTTGCCCTTTGGCTTTCTTGTTTCTCGTTGTTGCTGTGCTGCTCTCGTTGGGTGTTTTATGTTTTCGTTTGTTTCTGGGCGTTGGCTTCTTTCTGGGTCTCGGGGTCTTGTCGCCCTGTGTTTGCCGCTTTTCCGCTCCCTTTCCCGCCGCTCTTTCGTGGTCGCTTCTTCCTGCGCATGTGAGGTTCTGTGCGGTGAAGACAACGACCCAGCTCTGTATATTTATATAGTATGAGACCGATCTCGGCTGCTAATGGCTCACCATATCCTTCTGGATAGTTTCCTACAGTTGGCATTTACTCAGGTAATTCTTCAGTATGCATGCACATATATGTACATACTTTAACTATTTCCTTTCCACCGTAGTTTTAGAACTACCAATATAATTGTAATCGTACTAGGTATGTCAGATCATCGAAACCCAGCAGACTGATGTTTCATAGAATGACTTGGTTCACGAGAATACGTATCTTGGGCCCTTATCCAAAATTGGATTTAACGGATTAAATTTAATTAATTTTGCTAATAGCGCAGCACAAAATGAAAATAGCCGGCTGAAATTTCGCCCCACATGGCTCGCATACAGTTCCTCGGTGTGTGCCAAGTTTCAATAAATTACATGTAATTGACGCTGTATGAAATGAACTTAAATCTAATTCGATAAATCAAATTCTGGATAAGACCCTTAGGTATCCGTATAAAATGAGCCAGTGGCCAAGTGGCTTGAACTGCCAACCACATCAGAAAGCGAGGCAGGCAACATGCTTACTAAATCTAGTTTTGTGTACTAAAACTAGTTTTGGTATTATCCAAAATGGTTTAGTTTTAGTTACATATCGCTCTGAAATTAGTTTACGTAGTTTCGATACAGTTTTAGTATCGCAACGTGAATATAATTTAGTTTTAGTATAGTTATAGTATAGCCAATTTGTATCAGTATATCAATTTACTATCATATACTTAAACTAGTTTTAGTATTAGAAATAGTATACTACATAAGGAACGGTTCACACAGACGTACTTTTTACTTTTTACTTTTTACGTTTGGGCCAAAAGTAAAAATTTCGGTTCATACAGAACGTACTTTTATTTTTTACTTTTGGCCAAAAGTAAAAGTAGAAACTCGCTCTACTTTTTACTTTTTACTTTTACAATCAAGCTAATCAGAATGCTCTAACAGAAGCTCCGCCTATTGAGCTTCATTTTTATTGGTTAGATTTGCTTTTTGACATACAAGTGCGCCAAAGCCAGCCAATTGAGTGCGATCTTCCTTAAGGTGGCGCTCAGGGGAACCGACTTTGGCGTTTAATTTTTTTCAGCGACATTTTTGACCATAATGTCTTGAAGGAAAGTTGTTCAAAATGAAAATAGCTTTCATTTGATGTGCATATTGTGATAAAAAATTTTTTTTCAATTTTTTGGACGATTTTGTAGCCGTAGCAAAAAAATTTTTGTTTCCATATAAAATGATTACTCATATAATTGAAATATGCGGTTTCTTAGCTTTAAATTGATGTATTAAACTTAAGAATACGTTGAAGTTTTGCTGAGTTATTTAGCCGTGAAAATAGCAAATCCAAAATGAAAAACCTACAAAGCTGATAAATCTTCGAAAATGTCAAATTTTTGATTTAATTTCTTAAAAAATTGAGTATGGCTTTTTGTAACTTTTTCAACGGAAATATGCAGTCCTAGGAAAGGTCTAATTTTTGAAAAAGTGAAACGTGTGGGCAAACTTTACATTTTTGCGTAGCGAAATCGACTACTTTTTTTGGACCTGGGTCCCGGCTGCCGTTTGCGATTGAGTTGAAATTTTGCACAATGAAAGAAAGAACATAAATTTAGACGTGAAAGTTTTTTGATTTTCAAATTTTGGCCCGTAGCACTTTTTGTAGTCGCTCAAACACGACTGATTTTTGAAAAATCAATTTTTTGCAAAATCAAAAATAAAAATGAAAAATCGAAGATCAATCACGTCTAGATTTTTGAGAGATCTTTCTATTGATACCAAGAGCATCAAAATCGGTTGAAGTTTCGCTGAGCTAGGTCAAAAACAAAATTAGTGTGAATAGGAAATTCGACATGGTCATAAAATTTGACACATTCACATTAAAGTGCTGAGCTGTATTGTAAATAGGTTTTTTTGATGTCTCTTTGATATACAATTAAAGTGGTATTGCTATTTATTGCATGAGCTGAGCGCCAAACATGAGTTTTGTTGCTGAGCGCTACCTTAAGTAAAAAGTAAGCCTATGTGAACACTTTTGCAAAAGTAAAAAGTATAAAGTAAAAGTAAAAACTATGAAGTAAAAAGTAAACAGTACGTCTGTGTGAACAGGACCTAAAACAACACTAGCACAGCCGAACTCAAATGTACTGAAACCATTTAGTGATTTAATAGTTTCTCTTTGCACACAAACAGATAATTAGGTAGCACAATCACAAATTATCTCCTTTTAGAGTCGATTGTCGTTCGCTTGCACTTTTTTTAAGATTAAACTTTATTCTGGACAATTGAACGCCATCTTCTATGGTTTCGGGCAGAGGTTTATTTAGGGTTTCCGGCAAAAACAGGCACGCTATAGCTCCAATGGAAGCCACGCAACCGTAAACCAAAAACGGCAGCCAGGGTTTAAAATAGAGACCCAGTAGGTAAATTTGAGGAGCTAAAAACGATGCTACTCGGGCGCAAGCTGAAGCTCCTCCTATACCCGCGTGTCGGGTTACGGTAGGGAACAACTCCGCAGAATAATTAAAGACAACCGCAAAAGCACCTGCGGCCGCGCTTTTTCCAATACAAGCGAAAGTCACCGTCAGCCACGACAAATTAGGGTCGCTTATGGCAGCACTGGCAATGATACACGCCCCCGACAACCCCAACAGGGTTACCATGGTAACCTTGCGCCCTATTTTCTCTATCATGAGGACCGATATGAAAAAGGCGGGAATCTCCACGACCCCCGAGAGAATGAAGTTGGTGTAGTCGTCCCCTGGCAAATCGCTGGTGTTGAGCGACAGGCCGTAGTAGGTCATCGAACAACAGAACCAGGCGTAGAAAATGATTAGGGTGGTTCGCGCCAAAGGGCCGTGGCGAAACAAGTCCACGATAGTCGCCGAGGACGGCTGCAACAGAATCGATTATGGAATTAGACATGCCGTAATGTCTCGAATAGAGCCCCGCTCTTGCTTGAATTATGCCTTGTTTTGAATACAGCACCTGTCTTGAATAAAGCCCCTGACTTGAATAAAGCCCCTGTCTTTAATGGAGCCCCTGTCTTGATTAAAGCCCCTGTCTTGAATAAAGTCTTGTTTGTCAGACTTAGTTTAGGTACATAGTGCAAGTTTACATATTAATTAGATTACTACTAAATTTAACTGTCTTACTAGATTGGTTAAAAGATAATATTAATTTAATTGATAAATTGATTAAACTTATAAATTAATTTCAATTAAACTTTGCCAAAGACTGACCTAATTTTATGCAATCCGACTCATAATTTCAGTGCAACTTAAAGAAAAATTAGGCACTTTGTGAATTCCGGCTATTCTATTGTAAAAAATGTAATAGACAGTTTTGCAAAACGTTGTCTAAGCTCATATTTTAATATATAATTTTTTTTAATTTTTAATTTTTTAATATTTAATATATTTTAATATACCTCAAGGCCCAAATCCTATATCCGGCACTTAAATAAAAATCCGGCACCCTTTTTTCCGAATATTTTATGCTGGCCCCACAGGAATGAACAAGTCAAAAAGCTGCTTCCCACAGGTGACAGGACCGTACCATATACGGCGCTGTTTGGGAATAGGGGCGCCAGATTCTAAGATAAGTTCCGGATATAGGATTTGGTCCCGAGTCTGCACTCAAAATCAAAATCCTAATTTTTTACCTCATCTTTTATCTTTAACATAGTTTCCAGAGTACTTTCTTCTAAATCTCGCCCGTTCATTTTTGCAGCGCGAAGTAAAGTTTTTTTGGCTTGTTCCGTTTTTCCTTCAACCACTTGCCACCTAATAGACTCGGGGGTAAGCCAATAATATGGTAGCAAAAAAAGCGCGGGAATTGATAGCACCAGTTGCAGATATTGGTAATCTCGTATAAGATAGGCCATGGGGCCTACAAATATATACCCTAAGGCGAACCAAAATTGCACGAAAATGCCGCATATAGTTCGATATATCCCACCAATCAGTTCCATAGAAATTACGTAAGCGGTTATAAACGCTCCGTGACATAAGGCACCGCCTAGAAGATGCAAAATACAGAGAAGATAAAAGTTTGGGACGAAAATGATCACATGATAAATTATAGCGCCACCGAATGAAAACCAAACGAAAATCGGTCGTCTACCAAATCTGTCTCCCAAAGTTCCCGACGTGAAAGCACCGACAAGAAAACCCAGCATATACAGAGATGAAGCTAATTCTCTTTTCCATGCGGTTTCGCAAACCATATTTAGTTTCATAGCCAGGGTCCAAGAGTATTGTTGTTTGGAGTAGACATAGCCATATTGGCAAGAACTCGTTGGCATATTGCTCTTGCAGGTGGTATTGGACAGAATATTGTCCGTTAGATTGTGACAGTAAGAGCAATAGAGTTGTTTCCCACGCTGCGAACGGGCAGTCCCATAAATCTGGGCTAGGTTGTCAAGGACAATGGGATTAGCGTAATCCGGATTAGAGGTATTGTCTAATCCGGCGATTATGCAACGCGTTTCGGGTATCGCCCCTGTAAATGTGAACGCCATCACTTGAATACCCATGACGACAAATGGTAGAATGAATAGGCCGTAAATGATAGCTTGGTATCGACCCCATTCGCCGAGACACTTTTCAATTAATTCCATTGGTGATCTGACAAAATAAATATTTTTTCAGAAGCGAAGCAAGTTATAGCCATAAATTTGGAAATTAGTCTTCACCTACCCCCCACCATCCACCTAAATTGCACTATAATATTTAGGGATTTACACCTAATATTCAATCAAAATTGAGGTCAAATGTTGGTTAAAAAATACCGAAAAAGACACAAAGAGGGTCAAATATTGTCGGAAAAAGTAAACATTTGATAATTTTTTGCTTATTTTGACCAAAACTATAAATTTTGTTAAAGTTGTAGCGAGTACTGTCAGTTCAGTGTTCTCGCTAAGGGGAAAAACTGAAAACATTAGAACAAGTATTCGTGGACAAGCCTCCCCCTCTAAAGAGAGAAAACAAAACACACGGTATAATGAATTAATCCGTATGTCCAATTACAAAAAAACAACGTAAAAAGCATTTTTTGTAATTTTTCATAATTTACAGACAGAATGGATGCAATTCTATTAAGTGAAAATCGACACCAACAAAAATTTCGAAAATTTAACAATTGCCAAAACGTGGCACAAATTGCCTTAAATTAAACTAAAATTTTAAAAGTGGTTAAAAGAACTGCAATCATCAATTACTATTTCAGCGTTTATATTCTATTTGAAATTGTTTCAGGAAAATAATGTAATCTTTCTGGACAAGAAAAGAAAGCAAATAAAGTTGCAAAGCCCTTCAATATAAACACTAGGTTCAAATCTTATATTTGCTCTTTAGAACACAAAGAAAGGAACAAGTATAATCTTTGTTAACTGCTATGTGAAAATAACAATTTTTTTTTATTTTTTGGCATATAACTGAAATCAGCTCAAATTATGTAAAAAATCTCAATTTGCCACACAGTTTTCGTGACTTCAAAATCACGGGCAGAAGAATATGTAAGAGTATGACCCGGGCCTAAAAGGTTCGGTTCATTTCATACTGACAGTTGACCTTTTTGGTCCCGCTAATATGTGCCATCTAAAGCACATGACAAAAGACGAATTTAGAACCTCTAAAAAACCCAAACTGCAAATCAGCAATAGCTAGTTTGTTGGTTAAAACCAACTTTTTCGAGTAAAAACCGATCATTAACCTTCGAGTAAACCTAAAAATTAATTAGCACTAACACTGAAGATGAACAAACTTCAGAATAGTGAATACCTCTTCCAACAATAAAACTTTAACGCGCGGCTGTCAAGACATTGTGGCGCGTAACTTATTTTCATTGCTAATAGCAACTGCTGCGCAAAAACGCTACTATAATTATGTTCAAAATGGCGCAACAGCTAAAAACTAATGCTCAATTCCGACCTACAGCATTTTTGCGTCAAGTTTATATAAAATGTCAGATAAATTAAGTTACAAATGAAGTGTAGTTGTGTCTTTCGCAAAGTGGACACTTGAACTTAACTTGAACTTGAGTTGAGATCTTGACCTACACTTAACAGGTCTAACTTTTAGGCGTGTTAAAAATGAATAGGAGCATTTTGACAGTCAGCAACTGTGAAGGGCCGAACACTTTGAAAAATATATTGCTATTGAAAATGAAGCAAGAAGACATTTGTTGTTGGTTTACTTTGACCTTTAAAGAGAAACACCAAGTGACAAATGTTTTTAAAAAAGCAATCAAACGCACAAATTTCAATATTCTTCACCAAAATAACGGTTTGGTCAAAAAGTAGAACTTAAAAAAAATCAATTACACTTTTTACAATAGCGGGATTTTTTTAGAATTTTGCCGGCTGAACAACTTATATACTGACTTTAAATGCACATACAGCCAAAATAATCTAATGTTTTGTTTATTTTTGCTTGATAATATTATGATTGATTGATTTAAAAAAGTTTCGTTAAATATACACTAAAAAATAAAAAAGGATTTAAATTTTTTGGCTACTTGATACATAAAACTATTTTATGGAAAACTAAACTTTTTTTGTGCTGAGTCACCCACACCAAAAAGCTTGAGCTTAAAACACTCCATGAAGAATAAATTCCTAAGCCAATTGACCAAGGGTCAGTTATATTGTACATACTACCGCCTATTAGTAACTAGCTAGACATTTCTGAGTGTTCTACGGGTGAATAAACTGACATAATTAGAGCAATTTTATTGGGAGGTTTGTTCGGGTTAACTATGGACTTCGCATGTAGTTGTTTTTTATCAAGCCTTCGTGAAAAGACCTTTGACCTATGGACTACTTAAGTGCAGGGTCCTCTAGTCACTGCGTGGCGCCAGCATCGACCCCCGCCTCCGGTCTGTCCTGGAATACGGAGCCATTGCGTGGAACTGCGCTGCTCTCAGCAACCGGATACACCTCCAAGCTCCAACGCATTCAGAACGACAGCCTGAAGCTCTGTGCCGGCCTGCCGAAGTACACACCAACCGCTTGGGTCGACCAAATCTACCAGTTTGGACGCTCGAAAACGCACCGGGCGTCTCAACCAGAAGCTGTCGTAGAAGATCGAAGCCAGCGAGATGAAGAGCCCACTGCCATACCGCCGCCTGCTCAACGCCCAGCAAAATCGCCAACCGGCCCAGTGTTCCTACCACATTTCAGTCAAGTGGGACTTCCAGCTCTGAAACAATCATCATGATCTAGTTTCTACTCCCTTGTTCTCTTTTTCGGTTTCTAAATTCCTTTTGGATCCATCTTTCTGCCAAGACTAACACACCCGCTTCTTCCTGCAAACATTATTGCTAGTCAAAACCCCGCCAGTGATTATTATTGAACCAGCCACACAAACTATTATCACCCAATCATCGCTCAACGCCACAACGCGACCGGAAAGCCATCTTGGCGCAGGCGGCGTTACTTTCTCATCCTCATTACTATTCGAGTTCTGTTCATAATTATTAAAATGGCTGCTGACAGTCTGCTAAATTAGGTCTTTCGCGCTATACATAGAAAGCTGATTGCGGCATTGAACCGAAGTTACTTGCCACATCATGTGGTCAATCTTTTGTTAAAAAGACAAACTCAACAAATTTTGGAAATTTATTTAAGGGGGTAGTGTCGCGAAAGCAGTTTTGCTCATAGGTTGCAAAAAGAGATCTTTTTGCTTTGAACTTGTACGTTCACTGAAAAACTAGTCCAATGCTATACTGTGTTAAATAAGTACTGCCAGACACTAGACTACCAATATCTACCAATATCTTGAACCAATCACCGATTGTAAGCCAGACATCACACAATAAGGACATGAAAATTCAAAAAATTAAGCCAGATATCAGATTGGCCAGCTTGTGAAGTACACATAACGTCTCGACGCACAGTTTTTTGCCACAAATAAGAAAAAAGAAAAATGAAGGTTCGTTTTTCTTTTGATTTTACAATAAGCGTCTAAATTTTTCACAATTTATCATTATTGCTGTGAGTACTTCACTGTTTACGCACAGTTTCACAGTTCAAACAGGTATTACGCCGCAACCACTCAAGCAATTTGCACTAAATTTTGTGTACACAAACTACAACATATGTCCTTTTAGTCTATGTAAACAGACTAAACAAATAAGTTGATAATTGTGACGAAAAAATCGAATGTGAATAGGTTTTTAAACCGTCATTTTTCCGACTTAGCGACCTCACTGCAAACAGTATACTGCATCAACTTTGATGAAACTTGGCGAAAATACTTGCTTCAACATATATTTTCAAAATATAGAAAGAACGAATTATTATTATTATTATTTTTTTCTAAAAATGTTTTACAGTTGCGCAAAATCGACTGCTTTCGCGACACTACCCCCTTAATGCGATAAGCTGAAAGTAAGCTAATTATTTATTTTTCGTGCAACATATTATCTAAATTTTCAATTCGAATAATTGAGCAGTTCCATTCAGTAAACTTTACAATTATAAATTGTTTGTATTAATAGCAAGTAAACATGAATATCTTAAATTTCATATTACAAGCAGTCATTTGATCGAAAACATTGAAACTTGTAGAGTGATTTCCCAGAAATTTTTAAAATGATTCTATTTTCATGACCATTTTTAGTGAAGTTTCAACAAGGGCATCGCCAAAACCTAAGCTGAGTTTGTAGTTAAAGCGAGTAATGACCCCAAACCACGAGCGCATCAGTCAGTAACATCATCAATGCAAAACGTTGAAGCTTGTAAGTAGTGTCGTTCTGGTATACCATAACTAAAACTAAAACTAGTTGTAAAACTAATTTTCAGCAGTTATACCAAAACTATAACTAAAACTAAACTAAAATCCAGCGTTGTACCAAAACCGTAGCTAAAACTTAACTAAAATTGAACTCCTACCAAAACTATAACTAAAACTAAACTAATTTGGAGGCTTGTACCGTAACTACAGCTACGCTCTTTTTTCAGTTGACATTTCTTTCGTTTTCTTTTTCGTTTTCGTTTTCGTTTTCCTTTCGTTTTCCTTCATTTTAGTTTTTCTTTTCGTTTTCGTTTTCTTTACTTGTGAATTCTTGACAACTTGGCTAGATTAACTGAGAAATTTTGTTTAAGCCGACAAAGGGATTCGTAGCAGCTGAGGTCAAGACATCAGCACCCCACGCGCTTGCAAACAGGGTTCAATGTTTGCACTTTACAACTTTGGAATGTTACTAATGCCAAAATATTTTTTAATCCCTGAGACCGACCGTTTTTTACATGATAAATTAACTAAAATTAATAGCCTAAATATATTTAAAAAAGTAATATTTATTTACATATATATTGTCACAGTAATTATTAAATTTTTCAGTGTTTTCTATCTATTTCAGTTGAAATTTTTTATTTATGCATATATATTCTATATTAAGAGTTTTGCACATGCCAAATAATTAAATATAGGCAATGAGCAAATAAACTTAAAATTCAGCACCCTCTTCGATGAAAATATTCGAATAAATTTGCAGCTAGATTCTGATACAGCTGCTCATAATTTGTCTTTTGCTCGTCATTTTCGCAAAACTTTGTTGCGCAAGCCGAAAAAGTTGGCTTCGCTTCATTTCATTTTCGTTTTCGTTTTCTTTTTCGTTTTCTTTTCGTTTTCGGTCATTTTAGTGTCAACTGAAAAAAGAGCGTAGCTGTATTACTCAAAACTAAGGGCAGCGGAGTTTTGAGCAAACTTGTACCAAAACTCTAGTTTTGGTACAACGCTTACCAAAACTACCTAGTTTTGGTAAGCGCTCTACCAAAACTAGTAGTTTTGGTACAACGCTTACCAAAACTCACTATACCAAAACTAACAGTTTTGGTACAAGGCTTACCAAAACTTCCAAGTTTTGGTAAAGGATGGGAGAATACGCAAATATGTACTAACGGCTAATGTACAGTATGTAGGGCATGTACATTGTACACATGTGTACGCTTGTCTTTTTTTGTATATCTATTATTTGTCTAGTGCTCTTGTGCATATTATTTAAATTTTTCACAATGAATGTTGTGGCTCGTTGGTTTAGAGGTATGTATGATGCTCGCTTCCGGTGAGAGAGGTTTCGGGTTCGACTCCCGGACAAGCCCATTTTTTTATTTTTTAAGCATTTGTGAAAAGCCTTTAATTTAATCTTTTCTTTTAATATTTCCTATGGAATATTGACACTCAGTCCCTTCTCACTCACCAGAACAGCTTGTTATTAATAAGTTTGTTCCAGTGTTAAGTTTTTGCTGATCGGTTGTCGCCTCTTGGGCTTCAGGTAGATTACCTAGGTCCGAGACCGAAGTGTGACTCCCCTGACTAGAAGGTAAGGCCTACGTTGCGCACTAAGCCTGGAAAGTACGTAAAACCTAAATCTACGCTAAAACTACACTACCTGACCTAAAAACACAGAAAACCACGAAAAATTAATCAGAATAGTATTTATTAATCAAAACGCAGCATTGGGGCAGATAAAAATAATTGGGGCAAGGTATAAAAATAACGGGCCGCAGCCGGAAACACAACCAACCGTCGTAGAAATTCGCAACAAAACTGTGCCGCCTTTGAGCCAAGCACTTTACATCAATTTATCAAATGTGAATACGTTGAGCGTTTGTTATTGTAAAAACTTCGTTAGACATAATTTTAACCCTTGTAAACACGCTATTCACATTAACCACATTTCTTAGACATAATTCACATCCCTCTCTCTCCGATAAATTTCGACCCGAACTTTCCCGTGAGATTTTTCTGACAAGTTTTGAAGGTTAGTGTCAAAAATGGAGTCGAAAAATGGGGAAACTCAACCCACTTTTATCCTAGAGAAAGGGGTATATCTGCATTTATACATCACTAGTAATTATAGCAAATACTAACAGAACAATTAGAATTTCAAATCACAAAATCAAACTACTAATCAACGGCAAAACAAATACAAAACAAGTTACTAGTCCACACGGACGGAAAGACAAAACAAAAATGTTAAAGCACCTATGATTAATACCCGGATTATAAATTTGGAATGATTAGAAGCGAGCATGGGTTTAGGTGTGTGTAAGATGAAAACCATTAGTGTCTTTTTAAAATCGGTCGAGGTTTTTACCTTGACCCTCCCTCTCTCTCCGATGAGCAAAAATAAAACTACAATATAAGACAGACCAAGGATCGGGAGAGGGGTCGGATCTCGGCAGGGAAACCTTAAATAAAAACGCATCCTCGCTTTTGCATACATATTATGTTAAACTACCAAACATAATAATAAAATACCGAAGTTTCCCATTGTTATTGCAAATGTTAAGTTCTAAATTATGGTTCGTGCGCTTGTACCGTTTGTAATTTACCCGTACGATGCGTTTGTTTTTATTTATAAATAAAAGATTTGTTTGGTCTTTGGGTTTTTATCCGTAGTTTATAAGGTTCGATAAGTTACAAACGTGGCCTTTATCACTTCTAGGCCGACCATAGGTGTAAGTGTAGCCCCATACGGCAGGTATATTCCATGCCTTGGTGGCCTCGGCCATATTCGCCCCAAACCGGCGGCCGGATTCATAACCTGAATTGCAGGTAACAACTTTCATGGTCATTTGCAGAAATCTATAATAAGAGTTCAAACTACGTCAAACCCCATAGTTTCGTTTTATAGATGGCCCCTGTGGCCTTATTTAAAATCCCAAACGCATACGTACCATTTTGCATTTGCGCACTATTGTTAGGAATACAAAAGAAGGGTCAGGTAAGGTTACTGTAGTATGTATACCATACTATTTTCGAGTTATGAAAGTCATTGTACAAAATTTCTAAAGATGGGCCCAGTGCAAACAAAAACAATTATAAGGCACAATACCAGCAACATTTGAGCATAATTATGGCAGCAAAAATTTAAAATAATACACCAGTAGTAGTTAAGCATATTCGAGCAACAATACCAATATTATTAACACGGTTTATAAAACAAAAATCTAAATAAACAAAAAAATAAATAAATCTAAATATAAAACCTAAATCTACGCTAAAACTACGCTACCTGACCTAAAAACACAGAAAAACCACGAAAAACTAATCAGAATAGTATTTATTAATCAAAACGCAGCATTTGGGGCAGATACAAATAATTGGGGCAAGGTATAAAAATAACGGGCCGCAGCCGGAAACACATTCAACCGTCATAGAAATTCGTAACAAAACTGTGCCGCCTTTGAACCAAGCACTTTACATCAATTTATCAAATGTGAATACGTTGAGAGTTTGTTATTGTAAAAACTTCGTTAGACATAATTTTAACCCTTGTAAACACGCTATTCACATTAACCACATTTCTTAGACATACTTCACACCAGCATTGAGCAAAGTTATCGATAATTAATTGTAGAGCACTAGCGTCTAACATATAAGACTTTTCAGTATCACTTTGATACCGCCCAAAGTATATTTTACAAACCGTACAGAAATCAGCTGAAAACTTACTTTTTAAAGTTATTAGTTAGTCGACAAAAGTGTCTAGTTTGCTTGCTCATCTTTTTCTTGCCGCCGACTCAGCGGCGGCAGGCCTTTATTACTGTTTTTGGCATAATCTGGCCACGAAGCACAGTTTGCATGATTTGCCTGTTCAAGTTTTTGTTTGTCGGGGGCTTATTTTTAAAAGTTGCCTACAGTTGGATAAAAATGGTAGTACAATTTTAAGAATTTTAATTTTATTATTGTATAAGTTATGTATATATTGCTCTAAATGCAATTTTCATGTCTAGTGATAATGAGGTAAGATTCTGAAGTTTTAAGCTTATGATACCCCCGTGGCCATAGTTTCAATGTGGTGTTGCGGTGTTGTCATTTTTTTTAACAAAACATTTCCAGTATCTAATCCAAAACATAAATTTCTGGCTTAAATTTCAGTCAAAGAAGGGGCATAAAATCTTGCATAAAATCACAATGAATTAAGTAGTTTTGTGAAATAATTATTGCTAATGAAATGAATTATTAACTAATGAATGAAGTAATACTAAAAAATTGAGCGATCGATGTCAATGATTGCCAATAATACGTGCATATCCACGTCGCAAACTTTCATTTTTGACATCAACTTAGAATTCAAAACCTTTCTACGCGGCAGGGACAAACTTAATGTACATAAGTACTGACTGTTAACAGCTGAAAATTACTAATAAAATTTGCATGAAGCTGCTGCTTGTTGTGTTAGCTGCTCATTACAATTGCAACTGTATTGTGATGGACACAGATCTGAACCTACTTTTAGTTGGAGCCCATTCCTTTACCGGATCAAACAGACTAGATGTTTTTTAATCTAAGACCAGCAATGACAAATTGGGCTAAACGACCTAAACGAGTTAAAATAAGTCATATGCTTTAGAGAAAGCGTTTAAAGGTCCGTTCAGTAGAATAAACTAGCCAAGCTGTATAGCCCCAGATTTGGCAGTTTATCGTGGTGAAGTATCTCACGTGTTGTCGAGTTAATGACGATAAAATCAATATGATTATCCCGTAACTAAAACTTAAATTTCACTGAAACTATACTACAACTATAAACTATACCATAGCTAAAACTCAGTTGTACCATAACTAAAAGTATACCATAACTATAACCAAAACTAATTTTTCCCTCGCTCAT
This sequence comes from Trissonchulus sp. WLG1_4, assembly GCA_030248245.1. Classification (NCBI taxonomy): domain Eukaryota; kingdom Metazoa; phylum Nematoda; class Enoplea; order Enoplida; family Ironidae; genus Trissonchulus; species Trissonchulus sp. WLG1_4. Next base: position 7,152 of record JASANF010016622.1, on the reverse strand, counting down.
AACTATAACTAAAACTAAACTAAAATTAAGCCTTCTACCAAAACTATAACTAAAACCTAACTAAAATTAAGAGTTATACCAAAACCATAACCAAAACTTAACTTAAACCATAGTTTATACCAAAACTATAACTAAAACTAAACTAAAATTCTCTGACGGAACAACACTACTTGTAAGGTGATTTTTCAGAACATTCTGACAAGACTCAAGTTAAATAAACATGGTAGCCATCCTGTAGATCAAGAAATAGTGCGTTACTTGGATGCTGTTCAGTATTTATTTAGTCCTAAAACACTTTAAAGCAATGCATAAACGGTGTGACTCTAATCTCATAGCTTTAACGAATGAATCAAATGCCTCATAAATACACTAAAAGAAGCATTAGTGGTAAAATGCGTCTTTCTACTCCTATGTACCAATGAGTCAATTAGTGCTAGAGTGATTCTAATGCCAGCCCGAAGCGAAAACATTCAAGAAATGGATTAAAACTAAAGTGCTAGGATGAAAATAAAATATTTTTTCAAAAGTAACTAAAAAGTAAAGTAAGTAAGTAGCGGAAGGCACGATTTATTTGACTGTGAGATCATGATTGCGTAAGCAGATTAGTTAACGCCTAAGGAGATAAATGGAAAACTCCTTACAGGTCACGGCTTACACGTGAAATCTACCAAACGTAAATGCAAAGCAGCAGTGTCAGAAATAGCGCAAGGGGGCGCTCCGGGAATCAAGGTATTGGGCCATATCTTTTTCAGCTAACAAATTCGGACTTGTGTCTAGAAGCGAAGCTACTCAGAATGATGTGGGCTTTCGTTTGATACCAAAAGATATTTAGAAAATTACCAAATTTTATAGTTTTTACTGGCAAACTGTCGTATGGGTGAACATTGAGCAAAAATTTATTAAAAACTTCTCAATTCACAATATTAGACACAAAATGGCAGTCGAAAAATGTTTGAAACGGCAAAATTAATTTTTACGTCCATTTTTGCCCGCAAACCGGCTTTACCAAAAACTGTGTTCAATTTGGTACATTTTTAACATTATCTAAAAAACTGTGTAACATAACGACCTACACTGTTTTTACTAGAGTCTTGGGTCCCAAAATTCGGCATTTGATTATCTTTTTGCTGCTTCAGCCGATTTGGCTAAAATTTGGCATGAAGATAGCCTATCATTGTGCGCAGTTAAACATTCTTTTATTTTTTTAAAATAATGTTCTAGACCATGATACCACTGTTTTTAGTGCTAAGAGACCAACCTCGAAAATACAAAAATTGCAATTTTAACAAATTCGCACTAAACAATCAAAAACAAAAATAATGTTCAACTAGAGGAGCACAAGGGCTACATTTTGATATATGATAGAGATGAGATCAGGGCCGGCTTTTTCGGCCCGGCCCGGCCCTGATGGAAATTTTGATCGGCCCGGCCCGGCCCTGCTTAAAATTTTGTACGGCCCGGCCCGGCCCGGCCGTGATTGTGCATCGACCTCGGCCCGCCCGGCGCGGCCCTGATCGGCCCTGATTTTCATTACTTGACAGTTCGATTGCCCTTGTCAGTTGAAGAACTTAGTGTGTTGCTTAAAGGCTTATGCTACTAAATACCTAGATACTATAGCTTATTGTGTGAAAAGATCGTGATAAAAACAGTATATATCACCAGGGGCGTACCCATAAAAATTTTCACGGAGAAAGGACGATTCGATTTTTTGTAAAGGGCTAAAATGCACTTTTTAGCAATTGAACTCTTATAAGACCCTTTACAAACGCAAGATCAAAAAAGTTGCAGGGGTCTGGGGGCGGCAGCCCCCAGAAAAAACGTAGACGTATCACGTACCGTATCAGGAGACGTATCAGAATTTTTTACCGACAGATCAATTAAAACAAAAAATGGTAACGTCACATCGGACCTGTAGCATAATTAACTCATGTATGCAAGTATAGGCTTTGACGAAAAATAATAACAAAGAATAGTAAGCCACAGAGTCGCAGGGGTTTGGGTGCGGCAGCCCCCAGAAAAAATAGGGGGAAATTTTTTATTTTTAGAATAAATTTGGTCAGTTGGAGACGTCTTAGAAAATTTTTCCAGCCGAACCAAAAAAACCAAGCCACTTAAACCATTCTGTTAAATTTAACACCAAACCTTGTATTTAGGGATGTTTAAGTTACAGAAATTTAAATCAGTTAAGTTATCAGTTAAGTTAAGCAAAATTAAATCAGTTAAGTTATCAGTTAAGTTAACTTAACTGATAACTGATAACTTTAACTGATTTTAATTTCAGTTACATGGTAAAAATTTTGAAAAGTTTAGAATCCAAAATTATCACTCAAAATCCCCTTTTTAAGTGTTTTATGTTTTTTAAATTATATTAATGTTCTATAAATTAGATTTATAACAATTGTGATCAGTTTTATTAAAATGTGCCGACTACCGAGTACCGACACCGAGGTATATTTGTGCTGTTTTAATTCCTCTAGATACCTAATTGGCTACCAGCCTCGGGCCTATTGTGCTTCAACATTATAAAAATTTGCTCACCAATGTTAAAATTCTTTCTAAAAGTTTATCAACGAACACGTTCGAACTAGATTTTGAAACAGAGTTTAGAATTTTCGTACTACGGCACGTAATTTTTTAAATATCCAAATAGCCCCTGGATACCGTCAGGCCTCTGCCTACAGCCCACACAAATATCAAACAGGAGCTAAAATAAGTATTGAGTGACACAGCAACGACGTAATCTCACATAGCTAAAAGGATGCCACAATCTGATCAGGTCACAGGTGATGGTTAATCATTTTTCCTGGAGCCCTTTAGATGCACCCAAGGTGTCCCGCTTGGGTTGTTTTTTGCCGCTAATAATGTGCACTGCAGCTATCTATTGCGCTACCAAACTGAAGGGTTATCATATTCTTTTCATTTAACTTTATATAATATATTATGCTATATGTGGCTAAAATGCATCAAAAAAAGAAAAGTGCACTTTTAACGGAAGCACATGTCTGCATTCAATATTTCAGGTCACAGCTGAACTGAAATTCCTTAAATCAGTTACACGCAGAACTGAATTTTTATTTTCAGTTATGCGCTTAACTGAAAATGAAATCAGTTTTGACGCTTAACTGAAAATAAAATCAGTTAACTGATTTAAATCAGTTTTTGGAGTCTAAATCAGTTAAGTTATCAGTTAAAGTTAAGGCTCAAAATAATTTCAGTTAAAGTTAAAGTTAAAGTTAACTCCGAGAAATTAAATCAGTTAAGTTATCAGTTAACTTTAACTGATAACTTTTTTAAAAAAAGTTATCAGTTATCAGTTAACTGAAACACCCCTACTTGTATTGCATTTATTACTGAACCTAATAAAACTGTTAAATCGTAAAAGCTACAAAATTCTACAAAAAAGACAAGTAGTATTACTTATATACAAATATTAATACACAGAGCAAAATTGGAAAAGATGCGACAGCGACACCACACGACAGGCTGCTGCGCAGTTTGTGCCGTTAGCCTACATACATACGTACGTGTTTGCTTCTGACAACAGGCAGGACAGGGTTGAAATCAGGGCCGGGCCGGGCCAAAATCAGGGCCGGGCCGGCCCTGATTTTGGCCCGGCCCGGCCCTGACGCAAAATTTAGTATTTATTTGACACGGTATGGCATTTCACTAGTTTCTCAGTGAACGTACAATTTCAAACCAAAATGTTTTCATTTTGCAGGCTATGAGCAAAACTGCTTTGGCGACACTACTGTAACGTAGCAGTGCAGAAGGCGGGTCTTGCAAATTGCAACGACAGCCGCGTAGTAATGTGTAGTTAGAAGTTCTGCTGGGGTTGATAAAGGTAGTTAGAAAAGTTAGTCGTAGGCCGGGATAGTCTAGTGGTCAGCGCGTCTGCCATTAGACGTCTGCCATATTCCGGAGTGTAGCAGAAGGCACAGGTTCGATTCCTGTCCTGGTCTTTTCTGAAAAGGGCATGGGGGGGCGACCCCCCACCTTTCATCTGGCGTGAAACGCGTGGACCCCGTTCTTTATTGCTGAATCAAATAGGTTAAAACCCGTTAAAAACACAAATAACCATAACAAGAAGACAGTTTAAGCACCCAATTAATAACCCCAACACCTTAGCAAACGCTCAGCCGAATGTAAAAGAAATTTCGTAAAAAAATCAAATGGAAGAAAGAAAACAAATTTTTTTTAAAAGGCATTAAAAATTATTAATCAAAGGGTTTCCTATTAACCAAAAATCAACTAGAAAAAGTGACTGAAAAACTAAGCTTAGCCCCCCAAATTTAAGACTCGATCTGACTAACTCAACTAAATCCCAAAAAACTAAAACTAAACTAAACTATTCCCTAACTCCCCCAATTCCGACCGACCTATAAAGTAGAAAAACACTTATTATAGAAATTTGCTGACCCTCGGGCTACCCAAGAAAGTTCGATATAAATCTAGGTATTAGAACTCATATCTTTTTCCATCTCAAACCATAATTTTTCCTGAGTTCGGCCCCTTTGTAGGGTATACGGTAGTCTAGTGTAAAATTGAATGAAATATTAATCAAGTATCCATTTTACTGTAGGAATTCCAGGGGGGAGCCCGTTGAACTCTAAGGTGTTACATCTCTTCCCCTCTCCGACTTTCGCGCGACCTCGCGCGATCCGACTACTAACGAAAATGGGTCGTTTTAACGCTTATGTATTTATATTTGCTTTACATTAGGCTGAGCTACACATATTATACAAACACAGATACGATCATTCTATCGGTAAACATAACATAATATATGAATTACACAATAAATCTAGTAGTATTAAGAGCTCACATTTTGGTCAATTTCAGGCAGTATTTGTAAATAAACTAGCAATTAAAAAGTCACTGTTTTTCAAATCACACATCAAAATTGGTAAATTTGTTCTGAGATTCGAGTAAACTTCATTCATGCTCTACTTTTCCGGCACCCACATTTGTAATAAATAAATTGTAGTAAAACTGTTGTTTGATAGCTACGAAAATTCTCCTGTTAGAAAACTTAACTACAATTTAGTTCACACCACTTTTGTATAGAGCGTAAGATTGCATGGCCTGGGGTTAGAAGCATGAATGGGTTAAAAGTTTTCAGCGTTAATTTACACAGTTTACAATCGGCTTATATCAATCTACACTGATTCAATATATTGTTCAAAAGCACTTTTCCACCTTCTTGATTGATGTGCAAATCAATACCTGACGGTACATCGGGATTTGGATAGAAAAATGTAGCGCGATTTAACAATTTGAAAATTGGAAAATGATAAATGTTGCAACCAGATATGGCAAGTTCACGGCAGTATGTCGCTAGCTTTTTGTTAACATTATTCAGATTTGACTGGATCTTACTTCTTTTCTTTTGGCCCCCTCTGTGCATATCATTAAAACGAGGGAGTATATCAGCAATGCAGAGGGTAATCGAAGCATTCTCTTTCACAAAACGATCGATGCCTGTTTTGAATTGTTTTTAAACCTTTCGAACTTCTAGAGGTTTAAACCCTCCAGTAGGTTCCATATCCGTTCTATTTTTTGGTAAATTATTAGTGCCGCCGACGACTACGCAACATTTGATACCAACATGAGCGGCAACACGAGCGATTTTTAAGAGCATTTGTACAGTGCCCCCAGGTACCACAATCTTACGAACTAACTCATGTTGGGGAATTCGTCTCCCTTGGGAATCTGCGATAAGAAGGACAGGGGGAAATTGAAATTTTCACCAAAATAGCTGCGCACTGTCATCAGAAGTTTACCCAGCTTGTTCTGACCCGGAAATCGAATAAAAGGCTGACGGGTCAATACCGAGCGGTTCAAACCTACCGCCCAAAACAAATCAGTGGTCGCTTCAGCCAAAGTTGCTGAGCCAGTAGCTATCAGCTGGGTGCGCAATTCAGAATCACTAAATTTTCGGACTACAAGTCCTTCCATTATCGCTAACTTAATCCACTCCCATTTCTTTCTGTTGAATCTGATTTTTTTGCTCAAATGTTTACATTTTGCAGCGTCACCTTCAGCAGCTATTTCGGCTGCCGATTTATTGTCTTCAAATAAGAATGATTGGAAAAACTGATAGGCCTGCTCCGAACTGTAAAAAAGTCTACCAAGGCATTGAATTTTGACGCGGTAAAAGTTTGACAAAAAGTCGTGTTTTCCTTGAAATGGAAGCACTTCAGGGCTCCTATAGGGTTTGCGTGGCGGCATCTTTCGTGAACTTGCTAACAGATCTAAAAGCAAAAAAAATAGAAACTTGGCAAAACATAAATGAAAAAAATTATTTCTACTTCCAATCTATTTTTTGTCACTTGATTTTTCCAGCAGATGGTGCTAACTGTTCTATATTTTCCATATAAGGCTAATGATGGATAAGTTTATAGATAAACCAAAGACAACAAAATACGTAAACAAGGAACATTAACCCAGAACCACAACCAGCAATAAAAAATAAACACCAAAAAGCAGGTATATGAAAAAAAGGCAAGAAGCAAAATAAGGTAGTAAAAAGTATAAGTAAAAAAAGGTTTGTTTTTCCAAAATTTAATATGCTGACAGGGGATTAAACAAAAAAAAGGCAACAAAAAGGAAATAAAAGTAAATGATAAACTTAATTTCGAACTTTTGTCCCAAAGAATTTGATTAAAGTACAGAAAAATGTTTAGTTTCAGCTCTTTTTGTTAATTTAATGTAAAAATTGTCGAAGTTGGCATGATACAGTAACAGAAAGCAAAAAAATAAAAAACATGCAATTAAAGTACTTTGTGGTGATTTTAGTTTATTTGAAATCTTTTAGTCATCAACCAGAGAATAATTTGTCCACATCTCCAGCCCTTAATGCCCAGCGTGGCAATAGCTAAAATCATGAGCAAATTAAAAGCTGATTGGGTTCACCGCTTAAACAATTTCTAAATTTGGAGACACAAAGTACTTTACAAATAAAAAATTACGGGTAGGTTATGCTATAAATTATAATGCAGTGCTATGTAAGCATGAAGACAGATCTGAATTTAGAGGTGACACAGACGTAACTCTTGCCAGAAATGCCCAGAATGGCAATAGCTCAAGAAATCGACTGATGAAACTCGAAATGCAGCTCCAATATTCACGCTTTGCTAAGCGATTCTGCATAAA
>JASANF010016620.1:0-50059 GCA_030248245.1 Trissonchulus sp. WLG1_4 | reverse complement strand
TCAAAGCGAAACTAGGGGTCTCCAAATTTTTACGCAAGAAATTTTTTACCGAACAGACAAACACACATCAGAAGCCAGCTCTATATAGCCTGTCAGTCTGTCAAGATCGTCTACGACCGCAAAAAATATCAATCATAATATAGTGCAGCATATAAATAGAAAAACTTACACGGGCGTCAACTTGACGGGTGATTTCTTGGGCGTTCTGGGACAGGTTTTCTTCTGCGGCGAGCCAAGTGCGGCCGCTCTGGAACTTGATGGACCGGCAGTGCAGATTTCGTCTGCAATTTCGACTTTGTCCGCGCTCGCCAGCAGCTTATCGACGCTCGAGTCGAAACTAGCCAGCTGCTCCTTCAGCTGTCGCAAATTCTTCACTTTCTTCAACTGATCGCGAACTTGAACTTTTTCATTTGCAGACAATTTACTCGGTAACGCTGGCTGAAATTCGAAAAAACATAAAACTTAGTTTTGCATAAAAAAATTATGTTTGTTTATTTGAAAAAATTGCTAACATAGAATCCCATATGGGACATTATGCTGGTACAAAAAAAATGACATAATATGTGCACTGGTACAGTTAAATATAAAATACCAGTGGGTTAGTAAAAACACTCAACCAAGAAAAACAAACACAAGACAATATGTTTAAACGTGTATGAATGTTGAAACCAACTACTACGTTGGCTTACTGAGACACACGCCAATGCGGTAGCTAGTCTCAGAATTTTATACCTGTGAAAAAATTCTATACAGTCAGTTCGGCAGTTCATGATATAGTTTAGAGAACCTGTTCCATGGTCATCTGGAAAAGAGTTTTGATCGCCACCACCATACATGTAACGGGGTCAAAATGTTGGGGGGCTCTCGGGGGACCCTCCCCCCGAGATCGACCAAAAATACCCTAAATTTTGCAAGTTTTCGAAAAATTACGCCCAAATTCTCCCGTGCCATTTTTTCTAAAATTTGCCCAAATTTTGGGGTCCCTCCCCCTTGGGTCCTCGATTTTGGGAACCGGGGGGTCCCCCCATCCCCCCTCATACATGTATGGCCACCACCACGACCAACGCAAGATCGCTAAATAATTTTCCAGTCAAAACTTGATACAAAAAAGCTAATACAATAATGTGTTAAAATATATAACTTCGTGATAAGTAATGTATTCATAGCTAACTTCTTTTCTGTCCACAGCTTCCGAGTTGCGCACAGCCTCTTTAGCGTCAGTGGTAACGACTGCGTTGCTAAGTGTCTCTGCAGACGAAGTAGATTCCACAGTGTCATCGATCTAAAACATGGCGGTTTGATTGAGACGAATCCGTTTTAGACAGACAAACACCGGCTAGAATAAATCATGGAAAGTCAATACTACCAAATATGTAAAAAAACTGCCAACTGCAAACTAGACATTCAGTCGGTAGATTATATTCACTTTTACTGTGCAATACACTCAAAGCTCAGCTAATACCAAACAAACAAATTATTGAGAGATGTATTGGAGCAATCGCGTGGAGGCCCGAGGGATGCCCGACTCTTGGCGGAGAGGGGGTGGTCCTAGTGTCGTTTGAATACCGGCGATAGCCGGAAAATTTTTTGCAGTTTTTCGATTTTTAACTCATTTTTGGGGCACTCTTTTGGCTGCAGCCAGTAAATTTTTTGCGCTTTTTGATTTTTGGTACACTTTGTCGGCAATCCGAGGGGGGAGGTGCCTGCTGTCAGAGGGGGGGAGGTTGGCACCGACCCCCATGACGGGGGGTGGATACCCCCCTCCCCTATGTGCATCTGTGATTATGATGCGCTGATAGCATAATATTATGTTTTCTTGCATCCCCTTCTGAAACATGATATATACCAGGGTTGGGCACCGGAAAAAAACTCCCGGAAAAAAACGGTTTTTTTCCGTTTTTTTCCGAGGGGTCGGAAAAAAACGGAAAAAAACTCGAAACTGATAAGTTAGTCCAGTAGAGGTTTAACTTGCACAAAATGCTTAAAATCGTTTAGAAAAACAAAAGTAAGACGTTTTTGTGACTAATGAAGGTTATTGAACTAGTTGGCAATGGGTGGAGGGAACGATACTGACTTCAAATTTTGATATTTGCGTAGCCCTTCATGAACATGGACATATACGGTTTATTGAAAAGCTATGAAGCTATCCCTTTTCAGGGTGTGTAAGAGAATAACCGTGTCTATAATCACTGCTCTACCTAGGGTTGTATAATGCTATACTGTATGTAAGCCGAACTACTATAAAGACCTGCTTCCCTAATAGGTAGTCGCAAGTATTTCATGACAGTTATAATTTTTAGTATCAAATTTTTCGTGACGTAGGACCAGCTTTTTTGTATATACTACTTTATCTTAAGTAACCTGGAGCGGCTGTTTCCTTTCAACAGGCCAACAAAAAAACAACTTGATTTTACGAAAAATTTAATTCAACGTTTCACTTGAATTTTTAGCATTCTCAATTAGAACGGATCTCCATTCAATCAGCGAAATTGGATCAACATTGAAACATACGCCGATCTAAGGCTATATATACATCTATGTATATATTTAATGGATACATTTTCGTATTGGTACACGTATAATTTTTACATGGTACATTTTACATAATGGTACACGGCCATAATTTTTTTTCGGAAAAAAACCAACCCTGATATATACATATCATAAACTCACCAGTTGATTTGAGTCACACACTTCGATTTTTCTGGTTTCTTCACCTCTCCAGCTGACAGTAACGTTTGAAGGCTTCTTGCTTTGCGGCACACGGCGGCTTTTTAGCTCTGGCGAAACGACTTTTAACTCCTAAAAGATGAAAAATGCAAAAAAGTAATCGTATCAACAACACAAAATTGCTATCGTGCCGTTTTGCTGTGTAGCCCACGCTTACTGATTCAGGATTCGCATCTATAATTCAAAGGCACATTTTAAAAATCATAGACACACATTTGCTTTCAGCGTTCTCGGGCGAAATTAATGTATTTTGCTTTCAAATCTAAACATTCCATTCCACTATTCCAGTTTTATAAAGGCTGCGAGGAGCAGTTTTGGAGTTTGCGTTCCTAACGGATATATCCTCTGAGCTAACCCGAGGTTAGGTTAACTAACTCTTTCTACATAGGTCTTTAAACTGGCGACCAGACCAGAGTCAGTGGTAAGCTATCTCAATTACATCCAAACAATGGGATCCGCTCAATTAGCTCACTCTGCTCCAAGGCCATTACAGCAAGTGCACATTTCAAGTTTCAATAATTTTTTTCATTACTGTGATAAAGATCAAATTCAATCCTTACATTCAACAATATGCATCCTTCAATTCAACAATAAATACCCTACTTTGATAAAGCATAATCATAATTATGTCTTTACTGTCTTACCAGTTTTCCATACTATTATACGGGTATATATATTTAATTTTTTCTGTGACATTTTTTTGTCTATAGAGCTGCTCTAGGCTGTTCTGCTACTGTTAATTTCACTGTTACTTCTTACAGTTTGATTAGTCAACGCTGTAGTGACTTTCTTGTTTCTGGCCACTTCCAGTTTGCGTCGCTTAAGCTCTGGACTTCGCAACAAACGTTTCGTTTTGCCAAAAAATTCGGTAACCGTGGCTTGCCGTCGAGCCGCCTTCATTCTAATGGAGATGATTTCTGCGACTGAAAAAATACAAAAACTGTAAAAGCAAAAATAATACTACGAAAGTTGCATGACAAACTACAAAACAAACGTGACAAAAGTATATACATCTTGCGGCAACTGTCGCACTAATAAAATTCTAGTTGCTCATCCTCCGGTAAAAGAATAAGCCCCAGGCTAAGCTTGCAGTTCCATAAAATTTAGAATAGTCAATGTGCAATACTTATGAATTCGGCTATTTTTTTGGAAGGAATGGGGCAAAAAACAATATTTGTTTATATTCTAAGCTCTATGGGCTTACACGGGAAAATGAATCTGAATTTTCTGCAAACTTTTGTCTTTACAGATTTTTCAGATCTTTTCACCCTTTCCATTCAGGCATTTTACAGACATTCACAGGAATTTGACATGTTTATTGAATCTGTAAAGTCGGTAAATTTTAATAGTGCGCGTTTACAGAAAATAGAATAAAATTGCGCGCAAGGCGAAAGCTAGACAAAATTGAGCTCTCCTTGAATTTAAGTCTTGAATTTAGGCTTAGGCGGAGGTTTGTTTTATAGTTCTGCAATTTATTTGTTGGTAAATAAAGCAATAAAGTTTGTGATGAGCCTGGCAAGCAGGAAAGTCGGGAGTGGGTAATCCCAGCCACCGTGCAAGCCCCGGCCCCAGCCGCCCCAGGCAATGGCGTATCCCGGATTTCGCAATGGGGTGGGCCGCCGTTATTAGCGAGAGGGGGTGCGGAGCAATCTTAGCCGACCCTCTAAGGGGGTAAGGGCACACATGGCCAGTGCCTACACCCAGCCTACACCGGTGTAGGCACAACCTCGCAACCTCGCACGACCTGGCAGACCAACCTCGCAATACTCGCCGGTGGTCAAGTTTGCAAATGTGTTAGTAAAGACGAGCAATGATGTAACCTACTCTAAAATTCACTAAAAAGTCGTCTGCGAGGTTGTCGTAGTAGGACAACGTCGCAACATGATTGCCCTTGTCTGCGAGGTTGCTATAAGACAACGTCGCAGCATGTCTGCGAGGTTGCTAGAAGACAACGTCGCAACATGTCTGCGAGGTTGCCATAAGACAGCCTCGCAACATGTCTGCGAGGTTGCCATAAGACAGCGTCGCAATATGTCTGCGAGGTTGCTAGAAGACGACAAGGAATCTGTTCGATTGCAAAAATCTGTAGGAGTTTTGGTTGGCAAGGAAAAATTTGGAGCGCAACTAATTTAATTTATATCACTCCTGAAAACTGAAAATGGACCAACGCTCACTTGTTTCATTGAGCACAATAAGTGTTGGAAAGATATTGGGCGCATAGTTAAATGCAGAACTGCGGCCTTGGACCACAAGAATTTTGTTTTTGGTGACTTTACGTTAAACCCAGAAAGTGGAGCTACAACTCGTCACACAGAATTTCCATCACTCGGTTCTTTGCGTGAAGTGTGAACTTATCATCGACCATATGTTATTCATGAAATTAATCGTTACTTTCCATTAGGCTGAATGGAAATGTTTGACGTTTTGGAGTTCAGTACATACAAATGTACATGTGTATGGTCAAGGGCTACCCAGTGGAGGGATGGCGGGAATCCCCTCCGAAATTTTTTCCCAGTGATTTTTTACACAAGGGTCCCCCCTTTGGTTTTTATGGTCCGGCCGGAAAAATTTTCTGATGTCTCGAATTGACTAAATTTGGCCTGAAATTCAAAAATTTCCCCAAATTTTTTTCTGGGTGCTGCCGCCCCCAGAGCCTTGCGACTCTATGGCTTACTGTTGCTTATCTTTCATCAAAGCCTATGCATGTATACACAAGTACATTATGCTGCATGTGCATGTCTACACGAGTATATGCTACATTTACTTGTGGAATACACTGTCTGATATGACGCTCCCATCTTTTTTTGTTTTAAATTTTGTTGTAAAAAATTTCTGATACGTCTCCAGTTGACCAAATTCGGTCTAAAAATTAGAAAAATTGTCAATTTTTTCCTGGGGGCTGCCGCCCCCAGACCCCTGCAACCTTTTGGTTTAATAATCTTGCGTTTGTAAGGCGTTTTATGAGTGTTAAAATTGCAAAAAATGCATTTTAACCCATTACAAAAAATCGAAAAGTCATTCCCCCCCTAAATTTTTTTATGGGTACGCCACTGTGTATATAAGGTGTCATTTTGTCCGTAAGTCTAAAATTTGTGGATTTTAGTAGACGGTGGGTGCCTCACAAACCGAAAAACTGTACACCTTTGCTCAGCACCCCCCGCCCCCTCCCGGCAATGCTTGCAAGCAACCTCGCAAACGTCGGAGCTGGTGTAGGCTAGAATTTGGGAGTCTGCCCATGTATGGGTGCTCAGACCGCAAAAGAAGGGGCTGCAGCACACCCAGCCACCCCTCCCTTAAAAACGCCACTGGCCCCAGGCATCCCGTTTGGGTAAAACACAGCAAACCCAACAGCCGTCCCCAAGACCCCAAAGACCCCAATGACACCATAAGAAGATAGACATATAAATTAGCCGTGTACTGGTGAAATAAAAGAAAAACTATAAGCAGATTAGCAGAAAATTAGCACAAGAGGAAAAGGTCGGAAAAAAGAAAATACAGAGTCGAGACTCAATGCTAAACAAATTATGATAGCAAATATTATATACAGCGGAACATACATAAATCAAAACAGGTTTTTTAAAGACTTGGGAGACTTAAAACTTAAACAGACTTTAAAAAGAAAGTGAATTTTTTAGGTTCTTCCTGCTCTATTTTTTATTTCGTCCAATTTTTTACCAAATTCAAAGTGGGATTCAATTTAGGCTTGGGCTTACGCTTAGGCTTAGGTACTAAAAAACAAAATTTTCTGGAAAAATTCTGCCAGCTTAAACTAGAGAATCCAGATACCCAAGAATCCTGCCAGCTAAGTCTAGACGATGCCTTAAAACATCATAACGCACTCAAAACTATCGGATCAAGTGCTAAGTGCAGTAGGGGGGGGGGGAATAGTGGACCTATTTTTTGGGGTTAAATGCAGTTGGGGGGGGGGAAAAATAGTGGACCTCTTTTTTTTAGTAGAGCACCTTGGGGGAAGCATTTTTGCTTCAAGAACCCCTATTTCATTTTCTGGATTTTTTGAGATATGACACCCCGCAATCTGAACCCTCAGTGAGGGACGTTTTCGCAATTTTTTTCCGAAGCCCTTGTTTTTTCCGTTCTAATCGTGTCTAAATGGTGTCAGATTATTGTTTACAATTTTTTAGAATCAAAACAAAGGCTCTTTGACCGGGTTCCTGCCAAAAAATTGGCCAAATTCGCCAGAAACGTCCAATTTTTGACCAAATTCAAACTTGGCCTTAATTTAGGCTTGGGCTTAGGCTTAGGGCTTAGGCTTAGTATGGGGCTTAGGCTTAGGCTTAGTATCAGGCTTAGGCTTAGGCTTAGGTTCAGGCTTAGGCTTAGGCTCAGGCTTAGGCAATAAAAAATCGAAATTTTAAGAAAAAATCCTGCCAGCTTAGCCTAGAGAATCCTGCCAACTAAGCCTAGACGATGCCTTAAAACATCATAACGCACTCAAAACTATCCAAAAACAAAGATTATAGCCATTTTTGGCTTCGAACTTTGGGGTTAAATGCAGTTGGGGGGGGAAAAATAGTGGACCTATTTTTTTGAGTAGAGCACCTTGGGGGAAGCATTTTTGCTTCAAGAACCCCTATTTCATTTTTTGGATTTTCTGAGATACCACCCCCCGAAATCTGAACCCGCAGTGAGGGACGTTTTCGCAATTTTTTTCGAAGCTCTTGTTTCTTCCATTCTAATCGTGTCTAAATGGTGTCAGATTATTGGTTACAATTTTTTAGAATCAAAACAAAGGATCTTTGACCGGGTTCCTGCCGAAAAATTGGCCAAATTCGCCAGAAACGTCCAATTTTTGACCAAACTCAAACTTAGCCTTAATTTAGGCTTGGGCTTAGGCTTAGGCTTAGGGCTTAGGCTTAGTATGGGGCTTAGGCTTAGGCTTAGTATCAGGCTTAGGCTTAGGCTTAGGTTCAGGCTTAGGCTTAGGCTCAGGCTTAGGCAATAAAAAATCGAAATTTTCAGAAAAAATTCTGCCAGCTTAGCCTAGAGAATCCTGCCAACTAATCCTAGACGATGCCTTAAAACATCATAACGCACTCAAAACTATCCAAAAACAAAGATTATAGCCATTTTTGGCTTCGAACTTTGGCCTACGCTCACTTCCAAAAACACTGAAAATGCAATTTTCAAGGGGTCATAGCTCAGAAAATCCAAATTTGTGGATAGGGGTTCTATTACAAAAAATGCTTCCCTCAAGGGGCTCTACTCCAAAAAATAGGTCCACTATTTCCCCCCCCCCCAACTGCACTTGATCCGAACTTTGGCCTACGTTCACTTCCGAAAACACTGAAAATGCAATTTTCAAGGGGTCATAGCTCAGAAAACCCAAATTTGTGGATAGGGGTTCTATTACAAAAAATGCTTCCCTCAAGGTGCTCTACACCAAAAAATAGGTCCACTATTCCCCCCCCCCCCAACTGCACTTGATCCTTTTTTGGTGTAGAGCACCTTGAGGGAAGTATTTTTTGTAATAGAACCCCTATCCACAAATTTAGATTTTCTGAGCTATGATCACCTGAAAATTGCATTAAGCCCCCGCCCCCCCCCTGGATCCGCCACTGCAGGTCAGAAAATACAAATTTGTGGATACGGGTTCTATTACAGAAAATGCACTTGATCCTACACTTGCAACGCACAACAAATTCGGTGGCCATCTTTTCGATTGAATAAATGAAAAGGTTTTGACTGTTCGAAAATATATTATTTCTACTTTCGAACTTCGACTGTTCTTTCTTTTCTTTTATCATGCAGTTTGCTACTTTTCTATTCTACTATTTTTATGCGAAGCGAATTAACTATTTTCCTGTGATTCACCAATACAGTACTGTGCAAAAAAAGTTCCCTCTTCGTCGGCGTACGACGAGCTTCGTCATTCGCGAAAAGTGACGAACGTTGGCCGGAAAGTGACGAAGCAAAATTTTTGTGTTTATTGCATGCGGAAGTCTATTAGAGTGCCCTGAAGCTAAAAATCATGATTGACACAATTTGTCAACGTCAAATCGCTTCGTCGGCGAAAGGTGACGAACCTTCGCGAAAAGTGACGAACGTTGGCCGGAAAGTGACGAAGCAAAATTTTTGTGTTTATTGCATGCGGAAGTCTATTAGAGTGCCCTGAAGCTAAAAATCATGATTGACACAATTTGTCAACGTCAAATCGCTTCGTCGGCAAAAGGTGACGAACCTTCGCGAAAAGTGACGAACGTTGGCCGGAAAGTGACGAAGCAAATTTGCAGTTTGCACATTTACATGTTTTTTATTAGGATACACTTTGGGGTGGCTGGTTTTTTTTACCCAAGGGTGGCTGGGGCTGGGGACTGGGCTGGCACGGTGGCTAGGTTTTACCCACACCCGGAAAGTCACGTGAACAGTGAACACTACACACAAATCCATTACCTCTGCAAGCCAACACACAGCTAACTACACAAATTTTTTAAGACAAAGACATTCTGTTTGCTCGCCAAGAACAAAATATTATTTAGACATACAGCAAAAGCATTAGGCCGTGTTTACATTTAGCTTTTTTTCCAGCTGCTCGGCTTTTTTTCGCCAGTACCAGCTTTTTGTTCCTTCTAGAGAAGGAGCTATTGTTTTCAAACCAACTGTGCGCAGTGATAAAATGACACTAGCATGTCTGTCAGCGCATACATATGATAAACATGTGAAGTCAGCTTGGGAAGTATTTTTCCTTTTTTCGTAAACAAATTGATTCCAGTTTTGCAGTTAAGGTGGTAGTGTCGCCAAAGCAGTTTTGCTCATAGGCTGCAAAATGAGAACTTTTTGCTTTGAAATTGTACGTTCACTGAGAAACCAGTGAAATGCCATATGGTGTCAAATAACTACTGCCAGACACTAGACTACCAATAATCTACCAATATTTTTAACCAATCACCATTTGTGAGCCAGACATCACACAATAGAGACATAAAAGTTCAAAAAATCAAGCCAGATATCAGATTGGTCAGCTTGTGAAGTACATGTAATATTTTGACGCACAGTTTTTTGCCACAAATAAGAAAAATAAAAAATGAAGGTTCGTTTTTCTTTTGATTTCAAAATAAGTGTCTAAATAAGGTGTCTAATAAGGTTTTCAAAACGTCATTTTTCCGACTTTGCGACTTCACTGCTAACTGTATGCTGCGTCAATTTTGCTGAAACTTCAACAAAAATATTTGCCTTGAGACATATTTTTAGAATATATAAAGAACCATGACCTATCTTTCACGGAAAAAGTTTTATAGTCGCGCAAAATCGACTGCTTTCGCGACACTACCCCTTAAGGGGTTAGTGTCGCGAAAGCAGTCGATTTTGCGCGACTGTAAAACTTGTTCAGTAAAATGTTAGAAATTGTTCTTTCTATATTTTAAAAATCTACCAAAAGGCAAATTATTTTGCCAAGTTTCAGCAAAATTGGTGCAGCATATAGTTTGCAATAATGTCTCAAAGTCGGAAAAATGACGAAAAAAAAACCTATTCACATTCCATTTTTTAGTCACATTTATCAATTTTTCTGTTTAGTTTTTTTACACAGACTAATAGCACATATGTTGTAGTTTATGCACACAAAATTTAGTGCAGATTACTGTAGCGGCTGTGGAGTAATACTAGTTTGAACTGTGAAGGTGTACTTAAACTGTAAAATAGTAGCAGCAATAATGATAAACTGTGGAAAATCTAGACGCTTATTTTCAAATCAGAAGAAAAACGAACCTTCAATTTTCTTTTTTCTTATTTGTCGCAAAAAATTGTGCGTCCACACATTATGTGTACTTCACAAGCTGGCCAGTCTGATATCTGGCTTGATTTTTTGAACTTTTATGTCCCTATTGTGTGATGTCTGGCTTACAAATGACGATTGGTCCAATATATTTGTCAATATTGATAGTGTAATGTCTGGCAGTAATTATTTGATACCATACAGCGTTGGACTAGCTTCTCATTGCATGTACTACTTCAAAACAAAAAGTTCTGTTTTCACAGCCTATGAGCAAAACTGCTTTCGCGACACTACCCCCTTAATAGTTATGTATGCAGGAAATTTTTAGTTAAAACTAAATTTGCCTTACGTTCAGCCTTGGCCGGAGAATTAGACCTGTAAAAACTTTTCTGTTAACTAGTGAAAAACCAGTTGTACTAAAACGACTGTAACTTTATTAATAATGAATTTGCGCAAGATTTTGCTATTTTTGGAATCTACACGTCTAGACAAAGCGTTTCCAGGTACTGCGAAGTTTCTAGCACGTCCGTGGGCTGAGAAATTGAAGATTAAAGCTCGGTCAAAATTTCAATTTTTGACTGTCAAATTTCTACAGTACTATGCAAAAAAGTTCCCTGTTTGTCGGCATACGACGAGTTTCGTCTCCGTCGCGAAAAATGACCAAGGTTGGCCGGAAAGTGACGAACAAAAACTTTTTTAAGTGATCCAAAACACGTTTTTAATGTAAAAAAGTGAAAAATAAAAATTTTTTGGTTCGTCACTTTCCGGCCACCGTTCGTCATTTTTCGCGAAGCTTCGTCACTTTTCGCGTAGGATGAAGCTCGTCGTACGCCGACGAACAGTGAACTTTCTTACGCACAGTACTGTGCCTTTTGTGTAGTTTGAATACCAGTTAGCATATGGTATGGTAATATGGTCAGTGTTAACTTTGCGGTCATGGATAAACTGATCCAATAGCTATTCGGAGCTCTCGCTCTAAAATGACCTCTGAATATATGGACAATCTATTGGCCAAATTTTGTAACGTGCCGTTTTCTGCAGCCTGATAAATTTTCAATTGAACGTTGCAAACTGGGCTTTGGCTGTTTTGCGCATAAAGCCGTTGCTATACTTCCCAAAGCTCAGCTTTGCTTTGAAGCGCCTCAACGCAAAGCCAAGCTTGGCTTCGACGCGCTTTGAATTGAAGTTAAAGCTGGCATCGTTTTGGAGTGGCGAAGCCCAGCATAGCTTTTTTCCAAAACGAGCTTGGCTTCAAAGCAAATCTGCGCTTTAGCGACGCCACGCTTTGAAAATACAAATCTGGCTATACTTTCGCGCCAAAAAGTCATTGCACAACAAGTTGTTGCTATGGTTGATTTTAAAAATTGAAACTGGCGCAGCAAAAGAAACTTCTGAAAACATCGGCATCGAAACCTGTATTTCCACGCTCTTCGTTTTCCAAACTCAGTTAAAAAATTCAAACTATAATATTTTGAAATACAAAAAGTAAAATATAGGAATGAAAATAAAGTGTAGAAGAACTAAAAAGTACTAAGAATAAAAAATATGCATGGAATAGCATTATTATATGATTTAAGATCAACGTAAAAATTCCGACTTCGAAGCGCTTCAAAAGTCGAAATGAATTCAACAGAGGCTGCTTCGAAGCGCGTCGAAGCAAAGCGAAACCTGGCATTGGAAAGCGTGGTAACGATTTGGACGCTTTGAAACAAAGCCAGGCCTCGCTTCGAAGCCAAGCTTGGCTTTGCTTTGAAGCGCTTCGATGCGTTTCAAAGCGTTTTCGCGCTTCCCAATGCCAGGGGCCTGTTGCTCAACTTTACAAGTCTTACAATTGTAACAATTGTAAGTGCAAAATCTGGTGATTCGCAATGAATTTATACGATGAATTCGTAACAAATCACCTGATTTTGCACTTACAATTGTTACAATTGTAAGACTTGTAAAGTTGAGCAACAGGCCCCAGGGGGTCGTTGCACCAACTTACAAGTCTTACAATTGTAGCAATTGTAAGTGGAAAATCAGATGACTCGTAATGAAATTATATAATGAATTCGTAACGAATCACCTGATTTTAGACTTACAATAGTTACAATTGTAGGATTTGTAATTTGGTGCAACCACCCCCGGCGGCGCTTAGCTTTGAAGCGCTTTGACGCGCTTCGAGATTTTTGTGAAGTTTAGCAGGGGCTTAAGGTGGCGCTCCGAATAACTTACTTTGGGCGTTTTTTCGTAAACCGGGCAAAATGGACCCATAGTTCATGAAGAAAACTCTGTGTGTTATTTGAGGTCAATTGATTTGCATAACGAATTTTTGAAAAATTTTGATTTTTTCGGATTTTTTCAATTTTTCGTATTTTTGACTCTTTCAGCAATTAGCGCAAGTTTTCGGACGTTTATGTGAATAAATTTTTATAACCCAATCATTATCTGTTGTTCTTTATCAAATACGTTGAATATTTGAGCTAAGAGTTAGTGTAGGAGATGCATATTGTAGTACATCACCCCGAAATATGCTGATAGATGTCATGATGGTGTCACACTGTCGCCTTTTACAGGGGTTAATTGCACTCATAATTAGCAAATGAACTTTCTGAAACGGACATCTTCTGTCATCGGGCAATACCACGTTCACCTGACATTCTTATTTTGATCACACTACTTTACGTCTGAACGGACATACGGCTGCGAGTGAATTTGCTTCTGACATGAAAAAAGCTAACGAACTTTCAAGCTCTCGACACTCCATTTTTTCTACAGCTTACATTTTCACACGCGAATGTGATTAGCATCTTTTTTTTACCATCCTCTCGGCTACAGAGTTGCTCGTGGACAACACAAGTCGATCTCATCCTGAGAAGGATAAGCGGACTACCGTGGCTTAACAGCAGGCGTATTTTATACGGCAAATATTCGCAGTAAGCGTGTGTGAAGCGCCTAGCTGTGGGGGGGCCACTAAGTAATCCGAGGTTCACGCTAGGGGAGCGGAAGGCCCGGTTTTGCTGACTATCCCGTGTCGCCCACCCCAGCCATCTGGACCCTAGCATCCGTTTACAAACGGGCGTGATGTATAGTGTGAAGCTTCCCGTGTTTCTATTTAGGTTTTGTGTCACGAGAGTGTAGCCAGGGTATTTAAGCCGGGTTGGCGTAGAGGTTTTGTATTAAGATGAATGTAATAATTCTGCAAGGTAGCTTGTAAAGGACTGGCTACGCCCTGTGAGTGTTTGCGTGCGTGTGTTAGGGGCCCATCCAGTGGCTGGGGCACCTCCCCGCAAGCCGGTTGGCCTTGGCGTAAGCGAACATTTATCTCAGAGGGGAAATTCCCTGGTGTTATTTAGTTTTGTCATGACTTACTGCTTGCTTCTTCTGTCCTTTGCAGCTTTGCAGATTATGGTATGATATGAGGTATGGTATGACTATGATATTTAACTTACTTTTACGGAGACTTACGATGCTCGTTTTATCGTGCAAGGCCTGTAACTGACAAAATAAACGCAGACAAAGCAGGATTATAGAGGAATTATGCCACAATCAATAAACAAGACATGCGTCAGCGTACAAAGCAAAAATTAACACTTTAGTGAATGCCAGATGTCACTGCTGTAGACAGTTGTTGTGGTATGAAATAAATATATTATACTAGTGAATTCTAAGCATCTACACAGCAAAGAGACAAGGTTAGTCTAGGATAAATAAAACCTTATGGGTCATGCTTACACTATTTAACACAAAAGGCGACGTACCTAGTTTCTTCAACCTATTAGACATTCGTGCCGTTTTACTTTCGTAGTTCGCTGAGATTGTGAGGTAGCAAACGATACCCGGACATGCACTAAAAGTATATACACACAAGCAACAGCAACACGGAAAAGAACCTGCAAATTGGTCAGCAATAAAAATAACTTAAGCGTCTCAAGGGGAGGGGGCGTGATTAAATAATGGCAAGCGCCAACCTAATGTGTGAAAATTAATATCAAGCAAAATAAACTAAACCAAACTACACTAAATAAACTCACCAGCATCGTCTAAAAAAACTAAGCAAGCATAAGATTAACCAGAAATAAATACATATTGTGTATGTTAGTGCAAGCTGTGTGCGCCATCAGTTACACTCACACGGACTATAAATAACAGCGTCATGCAGAGCAAGCAAGCAGCAAGCTGAATTAAAAACATGAACAAAAACCTTTGTTATTAAATGCAGCATGCAAGGTAATTTATTAATATATAAGAAAATCAAAAATGAAATAGCTGTTACTGAATCCATGTGGGTGTTTACGGGGGAACCCCGGTGAGCAAATTTTTATGGGACCTAACTACGCTCACCTGCTTGAAGGAGCGCACTGTCCCCCGTGATTAGCATCTAACACTCGATTCATAATAACAGCCGGTTGCCTCGTAAAACTAAAAATCCTCTATGCTAAACATCTAAGATAGCCTCATATTTCTTGCAATTTACCGCGAATCGGACATAATGTTCAGATTTGTAAATTGAGCATTACAACATATCACTTATTAGCTAAAAGCAGTTTTTAAATCCTAAGCTTCAATCCAATTCGTAAGGCATACGATATTGCGATACTATCAAGCTGATATAGGAACCCATGCTAGACATTAATTAGTTTTGTTTAGATTTATGCTTGTATATAACGAAATTGCGAAATATGAAATACAGTCGAGCGGAGGCATGGGGTTTGATAAAACTCGTCACTATAAAATCCCTATAGGAGACAAAAAATTGTAAACAACTGTTTACTGTAACAAACACGCACTTTCAAGTGCAAACAAACATTTGCAAAACAATACGAAAAATGGTAAAACATTGAACATGAACATTGAACATTTAAAAATTAAACAAGAACTATTTGGCAAAATTCGGTAAACATAAAACACTGGAAAGTCATTACCATACCTGGACGCAGGGGGTTTCAACCCCCTTCACCGCATAAAAGCCCCTTCGCTTCCCCTTCAAACATATAGATGCTTCACCTTTCACACCAAAAATCCGTACTGCTAATGAGCAGAATTGCTAAACGAGACGTCAGGAATATTACCGTTACTCACTGTGGCTGATGGAGGGGTAAGTAGCCCCCCCCGCAGCTATACCCACAGAATTTTCCAGGTCTGTTGACCAGAACTAAGCAACATACTCAATAAACAAACAAACTAACTAATGAACAAACTCCGTCGCCAGCGACGGAATTCGGTGCATAATTTAGGACATTTTTAGACATGAAGCAAACAGGTATGAAACGGAAAAAACAAAAGAATATAGGACAAAGCTAAATTACATCAAGTCCCCCTGCTCCACCGCTGAACTAATAACCGCTGAATACCGCTGAATAACTGTATCGTCAATATGTTATAAGTCGCAAAAGTCACCAAAATTCTAAAAATTTCTAAAGAAAATATGAAGATTTATTTGGTGCGTAACCAAGAAGTATGAGGAAATTTTACCCCAATATTCTAGATTTTTCCATGAGAATTAAAATTTACACATAAAAACCGTACACCAATTTACCCGATGGACCATCTTTCAATAGTCAAGAACCAGTGTTCTGCCTCACTAGTTTCCTATTGACTTTCAATGGCAACTGCTGAATCACTCACTGACACTGTGACTAAAAAAGTGCAAGGCGCGAGGGGATATGATGGGAGACTATTCGGCAATACTTTACAAATCACAACACGATTAACTCACAAAAACTTATAACAACAATCAGATCCAATACAACCAAATATGTGCGGCTCCATTCATAGTTACGCTATTAGTGGAGTAAATATTTTTGTTGGGTGAACGGACATATGGCTGTACGTATGACTCGAGCCTAATATGGGCGGATGGGGGAACCCCACAAAATCGAGGAAACTGGTTTTAGCAAAAGTAGGTAAAAATAGCATTAATTTTAATTTTGCAAACTTTGAGGTAGCCGATCAGGGTGGAGGCCGCAAGGTTTTTTCTTAGTGGCCAGCTGGACAATTCAAAATTTTTTGTGATTGCCTTCCAATTAATAAACAGCAGCTTTCACAGCGTCACTACATACGGAGGCTCACTGTGCAAATACATAAAGCTTTGAAACTACTGGCACTAATTATTTTAACCGGTCTTTCTAACTGAATAGGGTGTCTGGGGGGCGGGAGCCCCCAGGGCCGCCCCAGAAGCTGAACGGTTTTTTAGGTTTTAAAACATCATTTGTTTCTTCTGATTCTCCTTTTTTGGTGGTCAAATGGTCACTGGCTCAAAATTTTCAATGGCCAACCTATTTGGTCATGGCCAAAAAAACACTGTGTGAGGGGTCTTGAAAAGTGGTAGAGAGGCGTTCTCCAAACTTACAAGCCCGTTACATGTATGAATACAACAATAAAGAATGAATCATAAAAGCAAATTCAACATTTTAACCTTTCACACAGCAATGTGCAAACGCCTCCAGCGTATAGAGTTTGGCCTGAAATTAATAGTAATGAATTGGTAGTTGGCATTTAATTTGGATATAACGAGTACAATGCAAAAAGCCCGTCTGAAGTACTCTATTTCTGTAGAATGGAACATCGTAAATAGAAATTTTACATAAGCTAAGTCTTTATGCATTCAACCGATAGTATTAGACGAAGCTAAAATAAATAGTTCAAAATTCATATATTACATCACTCGTATTACTACGTCGCAAACTACACACTTTTGGTACACACATGTATGAGAGGAGGATGAGGGGGACCCCCCAAAAAATCGAGTGTCTGGGGAGGAGGGTCCCGAAAATTCGGGCAAAAATTAAAAAAAAGTAGCGATTTTTTCCAAATTTTAGTAAAATTTGGGGTAATTTTGGCCAATCAGGGGGGGAGGGTCCCCGAAATTCGGCCGGAGAGGCCCCACCAAAATTTGGACCCCGTTACATGTATGTGCCAGCATATACATTGAGTTGCTACAGCCAGAGTAGAACAGTCTGATAAGTCCTGATAATATTATTACTTACAAGTTTTTTTAAAAATCAATTTGAAAATGCTTTATATTTATGACGTTGTTACAATTTTATATTGAATCATGTGATTATATAATAACTAAAAAATTACAAACAAGAACTAACTCACATTTGCGGGGGTTTTAGAAGTAGATTTGCCAAGATAGCTCTCAATCCACGCCTTCACATTCTTCGGCAGAATAGACGGCCCATCAGCCTTGTAATGCTAAAATTCAATAATGATATTAATTAGAAGTGTGTTCTTGCAAACTTTTCAGAAAAATAAATATTGTATATCAGAAAATGTTCACTGTTTTTGGATAAACATTTGTCAAAACCCGGGACTAACACATGCATGAAATTCTAAGATATTATTTGTATTTAAAAATATAGGTTCATTTATTTGATGGGCCAATTAAACTACAACAGAGTATACGCTAATTAATAAGTTAAAAACAGACTAAAAATCGACTGAACTATAGCCTAATGGCATTATAAAACAAAATTATGTCTAGTAATTAGCCTTACACGTTTCATCTAACCACCAAGATTTGAATAGATCTTATGTCGCGAGCTTGCAGTAGGTGGCCGCTGGAGGTATCGATTGAATTGAAAGTCCAGAAATCGTGAAATCTCTGTATCACTGCAGCTAAAAAGACACAAGCTAGCGATGATTAATGTATTTGAACTGTCACAATTAAAAATAATAGTTACCTGCAAAAAAACCTAGTTAAACACGTCATGGATGCGACATTGTCCTGTCACGACCAGGGCTTTGTTGCTTAGCTTTAAAACTCTTATAATTACTGTACAATATAGTATGTGCTATATAGTACAATGTAGTATGGACAACTTTTACAATATGATTATAATTTCAAATCAGCAAAAATAACCATCACCATATATCTAATGGCTATTCTACGGACTCTCCTACTGTTACTCCCATTATAGAACTAAGGGCATTACCTAGCTGAATTATTCACGGCATAAACGAACAGCCATGTCACGACTATCCTTACCCTGTGCGCCGCAAAGCACGAAAAAGATCGATTTCTTCATCCGTAGGTCGCTTAGGGCGTTCTTCCTTGTCCTTGTGAGACGAACAAGCCGCTAAAACCAAAAGTATGTATTTCGTAACCGTATTAAATGTGCTGATTAGAAAAATACAGAACTATTAGCAGTTTCCCGGAATTACGAGGTTGCTGCAATTTCTTCATGGTTTATACTGCACAGAAGAAAAGAAAAATACACTGCTTACTGTAACATGGATCAGTATATTTTTACCCCAAAAATATCTATTGAGTTTAATAGTTATTAATATTATTACACGCATGACAATTGCTTCTACGTCTACAATAGTGTCTGATTACACAATGGTTAAGTCATTTTTAGCAAAGCAAAATCTATTGTCTGATTAACTTTATAATTAAACATGGGTTATTTGATCACAAAAAAATAGACTAAGTATTCCTTTCAAAGACTAAATCAACTTATTTTATTAAACTCTAATTTAACGCTTTTAGTCCATCTAGTCCGACATACTATTCCAATACCTCGTACTAAAACTAAATACGTTTAGACCAGAGATGCACGGGGTGAATCGGCGAGGGGGGGTGCCGGATGTCTGAGGGGGGGGGTGCCGACCCCCCTCAGGGGGGGGGGGGTGGACACCCCCCCTACCCCCCCTTATGTGCATCTATGGTTTAGACAAAAAATCTTACGCAATGAACAGCTAGGTCTGCGTCGTTTGTGGGTTCGTTTGTGGGCTGCCAGATCAGACAGGGGAACTTTTTGGCGGCAGGTATAGCACACAACCTAAACACAATATGTTACACATATCTTCAAACCCACCACCCAACAATCGAGTCACACTGCAAGTCTGTCAGACATGTAACATTACTAAAATTTCGGGTACACTTATCGGAGGAGATTCCCTTACTGAGAAGGTGCTTAGTTTGCAAAACTAACTACAGAATTGAACTGCAGATTACAAAATTAAGTACAACACGGCTTTATAAAATCGGGAATGAGTCTTTTGTTGTAATCGCATTCAGTTTTCGGTAATCCACACAAAATCTCAGTGTGCCATCTTTCTTTTTAACTAATACTACTGGTGCTGCCCACGGTGATTGCGATGGTTCAATTATGTCATCAGCTAACATTTCTTGTACGTGCTGAGTTACTACTTCTCGTTGACGGTGCGGCAATCTTCGATTCTGTTGGCGAATTGGTCGTTCATCTCCAGTGTCGATCCGATGAGCTAGTGTCCTAGTACGACCTATAGCTTTGTTGCTTTCTGCAAAAATAGTATGATGCTGTTGTAAGAATTGTAAAAGCTGTTCTCGCTGACTTGCCGTGAGTTGTGATTTCTCAAAATTACAATTAGCCAAAAGTTTGCTACTTGTCTCTAGAGCAACTATTTCCTTAACTTCTTCGGCTCCATTATTTGTCTCGTCTGGCAAACTGTCTACAGCTATAACCTGCTCAGCCATACCTATAGTTGTATTGCGGTACAGAATCGCCGGGCCGGCCATCGGGTTGGTCACTGTCAGACGTAGTTCGTCACATAAACCGGCAACGACTGCTGGTTGCATAACGAGATTTTTCTTGGCGAGTTTTTCAGTCAGAGGCTCAATCAAAAAGTTTTGCTTACTAGCATCTAAACTAGCGTCTTTCCAGCGGCAACGGACTGTCACTGCTGCCCGGGGAGGCACAGTGCAAGAGTCAATCAAGCTGACACGTCTACTCACAGACTCGTCTTTGCTAGACTGCCGTTCATTACTTATCCCTAGTTGGCTGGCTATCAGTGCATGGACCTCCCAGGCAGCCAATATGTCCATACCGATAACGGCATCGTATGAACAATCGTCAGGTACCAGGTCAAAATAACCTGTGGCGATTTTTTGACCAACTTGACATGTAGCAAATACACGTCCTAATGTTCTCAATTTTTCGCCGTAAACTCCCTTCAGACTACCCGACGAGAGTATGTCGGTCTGGTGAGGTCTTAGAACTGACTTTCGGACTAATGAGACATGAGCTCCAGTGTCCAACAGCGACTTAGGACACTTCAAGCCATTAATTACTGACGTGACGACTAGCCGTGCATTGTCGCTAGTAGTCGGAGTATTGGCCGCCATAACAGGATTCTGCATCTCACTGGTGCCGCTATACTTTGTGCTAGCAGAGTCAACCGCTGTCCACGACGTCCAAGGGTCACCCTCCACAACAGCACCGTGCTGTTTGCAATAACTGCTTAACCGTCGGAAAATGTTTTGTCCGGATGGTTGACACAGTTTTCGCAGGTCCCCTATAAGTATCATGGCCTTTCGTGCTCGAGTAAGAGCTACATTTAATCTTCTAGTGTCTTTTAGAAAACCTAAACTTCCAGTAGGCTCAGCCCGTACGAAACTAACAATGACAAAGTTTTTCTCTTTGCCTTGGTACGCATCGACTGTATCTACTGACACATCAAGACGGTTCTTGTTTAGGTGCTCACGTATCAGGTGCTTCTGCGCCTTGTACGGGGTAATAATAGCTATCTCATTTTCTGGGACCTTGGCGCATGTGACCAAAGCATCGACTGTTTTAATCACTGCGTCAGCTTCACTCCGATTGTAGAAACTAAATCCTGTTTGTTCCCTACTGCTTCTTGAATCTACTGACCAAAACATGAGGGGAATTTTTGTAGGTAGACCATAGTAAAAGCTGTGAGTGGCGGTGTGGGTTAGTTTTCCAGCATACCACTCGCAATTACTGAAGTTGGCGATCACAGCAGGCATTCTATACTGTTGAACTAAAACTATGGGCAGGTGTCCTTGTCGCACTAGGTACTCTAAAATAGACTGCGACAGCTGTTGCTTAATCGCTGCTTGGCTGAAAACTGTTGGTCTCAGTTGTTTGTGGTCCCCAATCAACACGACGCGATCAGGTCTTGCAGTAATAATGGGAAGCAAACCTTCTGGAACTGTCGCTTGTCCTGCCTCGTCCAACACGACTAACTCATATTGTAGCTTAAGCTGTTGCAGTAGACGGCGACCGGCACCGTTGTTAGTACAGCAAATAACCTTAGCAGTTTGAATGGTAGAAATCATAGCAAGTTCTAACTGCTTAGAATAGAGCTCATATTCCGAATCAGTGAGGGTGTTATCTACATATGATGCATATAAGTTCTGTAAAGTTTCATCTGATTCCTCAATAGCTGCTTTCACAAGACTCAGATCCTTGGCCGGACTACACAGCCAGGGTTCTAGTACTACTGGAAACAAGCGAACTACTTTATGACTTCCGTTTAACCAGTCTGCTATTTTTATAGCTAGATTGTCAACAGCTACATTCGAGGGAGCACACACCAAAATTTTTGTGCCGCTGTCAGGATTAACCGCACATTGGGTCGCAACTACTGCAGCCGCTGTGGTGGTTTTACCCGTACCCGGTGGACCTTGGATCAGGCTTATTGATTTCCGGAACACTGCTCTAACTGCTTCAGTCTGATTATGGTTCAGTCTTGGTGCAACTTCGGAAAGCGTCTCTTCTGGTATCTCTTGTGCTTCTGCACTGCTTTGCTTGGATTGCTTACTAATCAACCGGCAAAAATATTCTGGGAAAATTTCCTGCTCGTCTGCAAGGGCAACCAACGCTCTGTCTTGGGCTCCAAAAGCTCCTGAATCAAGGTCTTTAGCTGCATATACTTCTACTCGGTTACACAGCTGGGGAAAGTTTTCGCCATCGGTTTCGTCTATCCACCAATTAGAATCAAGCTCAATCGTAATTGCATTATTTTTGGTAGTGTTTGGCTCAACAGCTATCCCTGTTAGACTTTGGCTCTCCTTAGGATGTGTCAGGCGGATGCGGTCTCCAACAATGGTTGCTTCCTTGAACATAAAGGTTGCAAACTTACGTGGACCCGTAAGGTACCAGGTAACTTGAACCAATTCTTTTGTGTCCTCTGCCGTTGGTAGTAAAGCATCCTTATATTCCAAGTCTAAAAGTTCCAGGTAGTGTGCTACTACTGGGCGTGCTAGCTGGATGAAAGCAGTATCTTTGGATTCCGCTTCAGTTGTTTGCTCAAAAACTTGCGTCATTTGCTTACGCCGCTGCAGAATACTTTCTGGAATTTCTGGGTTGTAGCTACCTGTCAATATATCCTGTAGAGCTTTTGTTGTTTTTGGCAGCTGGTTATTTGTGAAAAATTGTTGCAACGTATCAGCCGCTTCGGTCGGGTCACATAGCTCCAGTATATGCAGAAAAACCATCTGACAAAGCTTGTTTTCTGCTTGCTGCTGCGTAGGTGCTATTCCCTCGAAATTCTTATCAAACAGCTGCAGTGTGGCTATATAAAAGGATGGATGCCACTTTTTGGAATCAATAGACTGAATATGGACTCTAGTCACGAACTGATGGAATTGGCGGATTCCTTGCTTCTCGAAAAATTGGGAGAACGGTGGCAACTTGATACAATCATTAAACATGCTGACAGGAGTAACATCAGTCTTAGGGTAATCCTCGAGTACATATATATCCCTCTGATATGCCCTAGCACTATTTGGAGGTTGATTATAACTAGGCAGGCACTCTTCTGCTATTCTGGCCTTGGTTCCACTTATTCGCACCTCGGCTTGGTGCGGGTCCTCCTCTCTGTGCGACCCTTTGTGTACCATTCTTCGACCAGCAGTCATCTTCTTTATGCCCTCGCTTCTTACAGTAACTACATGAAGGTATATCTCTACTGAGTCCACCTCTGGATCGACCTCGACCTCGAAAACCTCGGCCTGAGTTTCGACCTGAGCTAACTAGGGCTTGGATTTGGGCTTCTAGTCTGTCCAGCCGCTGATCTATAGCAGCTGCACCGCCGCTAGAATGCTGTATACCAGCTACTAAATTACTGCATGGGTCCTGACTACCATTAGCGCGCTGATCGAGCTTATCAACTAATTTTTCGAGGCGGTCTGATACTTCAGATTCTGGTTTGGCGACAGCCGCTATTGCTGCTCCAGTCTTTTCTACGTGTCGCGTTGCCTCATTGTACAGCATACGCTCATGCTGCACGCGCTCTGCTTTTTCGACTGCATCTGTAAATGTGGACGGTCGTTCCCGCATCACATCCCACATCAACTCTGGGCGCAGCCCAGTAATAAAAATGCGCCTTATTTC
The DNA here is from genome assembly GCA_030248245.1 of Trissonchulus sp. WLG1_4. Taxonomy (NCBI): domain Eukaryota; kingdom Metazoa; phylum Nematoda; class Enoplea; order Enoplida; family Ironidae; genus Trissonchulus; species Trissonchulus sp. WLG1_4. The sequence continues at coordinate 26,491 of JASANF010016620.1, read as the reverse complement.
AGAGTTTAAAACAGCTTCAGCCGGCATGGGGGGAAACGCACTTTTTGCTAATTCTAGTAGCTCATGTGCAAACTGAGTTACAGCTTCCCCTGGTCGTTGCCGCCGATTAGTCATTGAAAGTGCGTAAAAGTCTGTGTTGTGCACCTTGTACTTATTTGTAAGTGCTGTCTTAAGCAACTTATACTCTCTTCGGGTGTGTTCGCTTTGGGCCTGCGCATATGCCAGTGCAGGGTCTCTTAGCATACCTAACAGCTTCTGTGGTTTTTGGTCTTCTGACCAGCCGTGGTATTCTGATTTAGCTTCAAACTGACGGATCCAGGCTTGGAACGACTCCCCGCCTGGGTCCCCAGAAAACGGCATTAACTTACACCCGTTATCTCGTGTGCTATTGTCGCTACTCCTAGCAGTTAATGACTTAATCTGCTGCTCAAACTGCGTATTTTTAGCTCTTAGCTCATTATTTTCAGTGTCCAACTCCTGTAGACGACGCTGAATTAAGCGTAATGTTCGCTCCTCATCCTGCTCTGCTACATTTCTAGCCTCCATGACTTTACTAGTCACGTTACACTACTAGACTACAACAGTACTAGTATGAAACACAATCCGTCACAATTCTATCACTACTACGACAGTTGTGACAGTTATCGGATTTACGACAAATGTGGCCGCACAGCAGAACAGTGTACATAGCACCAACAAAAACTAACAACTAGCTTGTGGGCACCCAATGGCTGAAGTTATGCTCGCAGTACAACAACTTAACTGCAGTAGACTACTGTCCGAAATACGTGCAGACTATATTAGAAAACATACAGTACAACAACTTAACTGCAGTAGACTACTGTCCAAAATATGTGCCGGCAATATCAGACAACATACCATAGGTCCGGCTATCAAGAGCAATAGGCAGCACTGGGTATGTGCGATCGGCAATTTGTGGGACCTCCAGTAACGACTACAGGAAGCCAGACACAGGCAGGAGCGAAACAAGTAGACAGACCGTACCACACGAGAGCAGTTTACTAACTGGCTTTGCAAGACAGAACAGACAGAACAAAACTGGGGATTATGCAAATTAGGTGACGAGCGTATATACGTACATTTGTAAAGGCTGGCCGATACGTACGTATACCCGCTCGCTACATATATATATATATATATATATATATATATATATATATATATATATATATATATATATATATATATATATATATATATATATATATATATATATATATATATATATATATACTTTATACATGGTATATTATATATGTACTTTATACATGGTATATTTTCGTTGTAGTTGTATCAGGCAGATGCAACATGAAAAGACTTTCTTTGGGCTTCCAAGATGAAACAATCGTTCCAAAGGTTGCGTTAGTCAGAGGGGTCACAAACACAAGCTTAAGCTCTCACCACAGATGTACAGGGGGTCCTGGGGGGCTCTCCCCTAATTTGAGATCACGGGACAAGCGCCCCTCAGATTTGAACCATCTGGACAAGCCCCCCTCGTTGGTGCTGTGACAAAGGTGACCGAAAATTTGCCCCACATCGCTGTAAAATGCTTCAAAAATGAGCAAAAAGCGAAGAAATCGCAAAAAATTTTCAAGTTTTGCAAAAAAATCCCATTTTTACGCGAAAAAAGTAAATTTTGCGTTGTTATGAGTTAGAGTCCTAGAGACGTCAGAAACGTCGGAGAACCCATCTCAGACTGAGACCCAAGGAACATGTATGCGACACTACAGAATTTTTTGGAAAAATTCTGCCAGCTTAGGCTGGAGAATCCTGCCAGCTAAGGCTAGACGATGCCTTGAAACAACATAACGCACTCAAAACTACATGAAAACAAAAATTATACCAAGTTTTGGTTTCAAATTTTCGCCACAGCCCACTTCCAGAAACGCTGAAAATGCAATCTTTGGGGGGTCATACCTCAGAAAATCGAAATTTGCGGATAGGGGTTTTATTACAAAAAATGTTTCCCTCAAAGTGCTCTACTCCGAAAAATAGGTCCACTATATCCCCCCCAGCAACTAGACTTGATTCAATAATTTTCCCCATGATGACACATCAACACAGATGTACATGGGGGGGGTCTGGGGGGGCAAGCCCCTCCAGATTTGAGAAACCGGGACAAGCCCCCCCTCAGATTTGACTTACCGGGACAAGCCCCCCTCCTTGATGCTGAAAGAAAGGTGCCCAAACACTAAAAAATTGTCCCATATTGCCGTAAAATGCTTTAAAAATGAATAAAAAGCTAAAAAATTTATAAAAACAGCCAAACTTTGCCAAAAATACCCCATTTTTTGGCAAAAATTTAAAATTTTTGCGTTTTTGTCCGCTCAAGCCCCCAAAAAGTCGGGACAAGCCCCCCTGAAATTTCGAAAATCCTGGGACAAGCCCCCCCCCCCCAGACCGAGACCCCGTGTACATGTATGCACATCAAGGTCGTTGGGGTACATAATTTCACACAGAATTTTGCTTCAAACAGCAAAACTGAGGTGCATACGGTCCAAAAGTTCTAGAAACGTTTTGAAAAAATTTGCAAAAAAACTTCAAATTTCAGCTTTTTTCTGTACTTTTTAGGGGTTTGTTGAAAATGGGAGGAGGACAAAAGATTTGGGGGGGCACTGGATTTCAGGGGCTAAAAAATTCCCCCCTCTACCAGCTGCGCTCGATCCCAAAAAAAGACTATTAATGTGAATAGTGAATATTGCCACATTTTTGGACTTTGCTGAATTTGCAAAAATTTTCATCCCAGAGGAGAGCGAAAGGGGTGCTATCGAAGGGGGTGGGTGGAATCGCAAAGGCAAGGGACTATTCGTCAAGGGGAGCGGATGTCCCCATAGACAGAAGCAGACCTCTCCCCAAGAGTTGGCGCGCTTAGAACGCAAAAAATGGATGGAATGCAGTTTGGGAGAATAGTGGACCTGTTTATTGAGTAAAGCACCTTATAGCAAGCATTTTTGCTTTAAGAATTTAGAAGAATCGTGTATTTCGATTCCCTGAATTATAAATTCTGACCCCTCTGTAAAGGACGTTTTTGTGATTTTTTTCCAACCCCACTTTTTGTTTAATCCAAACGTCCATAAAGTAAAAACGTGTACAATTTTCGAGAACCAAAATAATGGCATTGTTAACTCATTCATGTCGAAAATTCACCAGAAGGTTCTTTTGTTGATCATAATTGCATTTAACCCCAAACTTTGGCTTAATTTTGGCTTGGGCTTAGGCTTGGAGCTTAGGAAAGAACAAAACTTCATTTTCAGGAAAGCATCTGCCAGCTAACCCCAGCCCCCCGCTTCAGATGCACCATTCCTCCCACCCAACTGCACTTGATCCCAAAAAATACGGTTTTGAAAAATACTTGCAAAAACGTCTCGCACTGTAGGAAAACCATTACTCCAGGATACAGAATTTTGCCCTTTTTTGGTCGGCGCAAAAATAAACTTCAAACAGGCGCTAATAATACAAAAGTGAACAAAAAAGGCGTTATACAGTCAAAAGTAGCCGTTATTTAGACAAAAATAGGCGCCATTTTAGTCTTTTTAACGACTGAAAAAATTAGTGGAAAAATTAAAAATGTGTATTTTTACTACTTTTTTCAAGTGCCTATTTTTTGTCTAAAAACTACTATTTTTGACTAATTAACGCCTATTTTTGTCTAAACTTGTTAATAACGCCGCCTTTTTTGCGCCAATTATAATTGGGCAAAATTCAGTATCCTGGTTTTGCTGCGTGTAGCGTCAAATTTACGGGGGGGCGTAAAATTACACACAAATACAAAAGTACACAAACTGGAACAAAGATTTTTGAATCAAAAAGCAAATTCCCCAAGGTAATACTCCTACAAAGGAGTCAAAAGTTCTATCTAAAAAGTAAAAACTTCAAACAGTTAATTTGCCGTTGAAAAAATCTCGTCAAAGTTCTAATTATCGAAACAAATACGATGTACCTGTTGGAATTCTATTTTCAAACAAGCTTATTCTATTTGAATTGAAATTTTTGTTAAAAATCGGCTGCGAAATCGCTCACATTCACACTCAAAAATCAGCAGCAATTTAGCAATTTCAAAAAGACCATTTCGTACAAATGCCTGTAAGCCGCGCCAGTAGCTAAAAATTACGTTGACCATTACATAAAAATCTATTCACAAAATTTTTGAATTAACATTATGGATAAACGACACATAGGTATTCCGGGACTATTTCAAAAAAGTAAACAAAAAAGCAATATCTAGGTGTACCATCTTTAGACTTAATTCTTTGCTTTGCATGGATTTGGTTATTCACGTTTGAAGGTGAACACTTTTAGAAAAAGGCACATAATTTATTTATTTGCAATTTTTAGAAAAATCCTAGAAATGATACACCTCGGCAAGACAATTGGCTATCCAACGATATATAATACTTGAGAATTCGTTAGCGTAGACAAGAGCTAGCAGTTTTCAAAAATTGATTTTGAAAAATGGTCCTAATTTTGGCACAGTGCCAGTTTTTTCAAAATCTCTCCTTTAGTAAGTAGTTTTTGTTGGTTTATATCCGTACATACTAATTTTAATAAAATAACGTTGTCTGCATAACAGTGATAAGGCTTGGAAGTTATTCAGAGCGCCACCTTAAGGTATTGTGAAATATTGTTAAGGTTTGCGAACTTGCATAAACTATTATGATTGACAAATTTCTATGATTTTTATGCCAGCAGAATTCCCAGTTTGTGCTCCATACATTTCTTACAAAATTTTTTATTTTACTTTGAAGTTTTATGTTGAAATTACGCTGTAAAATTTAAGCACAAGTTTGCTCGGTCGCGTGATTGTTTTCCAATCCTACGGGTTGAGAGAACGTTCGGCAGTAAGAAACTGCTGTAAACTCAGTGAACACCGCAGCATAGCATAAACAACCGGTACGACAGGAAGATGCACTTTACGGTTTTGTTAAGTTTCGTTAATTCAAAAAAATATAATACAATTGTTACGTGCTGTGCGGCACAACGACATCTTCAAAGTAACTACATATAATATGGTTTGCTGGGTTTAGGGGTGGCGGCATTGACAGCTTAACTCTGGGTAGGAACCCTGTCCCTTCTAGGGGCAACTTGTTTTATTTTCACCTCTTTTTAGTGTAAAATTTTTCAATTTTTTACGCTTTATTGGGGCACTTTTTGGGAAGAACAAAAAGAAGTCACAAAGTCAAGTCAAGTCAAAGTCAAAAAAGAAGTCACAGCGCAATAGGCAGCCAGCCAAAAATGTTGAACAAAAGAAAAAGCAACCGAGAGGGCAGTTGCCTGATAAAAGTATGCACTCCGCAGTGATGGAGGCAGTGATGCAGGGTTGGATACTCAATAATTTTTGTTAGGGTCTGATTTTAAAGCTATATAGTATGTATGTACGTACTACGTAACATCAAAACTTACAGAAAGTTTATAGAAACAATGAACTACGGGTATTTATAATTTATTGATGTTGACTTATACTTGCAATTGCTATTAGCGTAACATTGTTATGGTTATGCCAAGTGTACAGACATGCAACTTTACATTTAAAAAAATCGATCCATATTGAAAAATTTTAATTTAATCAGCTAAATGAAACTTACGCAGCCGAATAAACGGCTTAAATTTTTATACCCAGCCATATTGTGGTTACATTTTTATATGCATTCAGGTATGATTTTTGTATTTTTTTGTTTCAATGTTTTAGGCGGTGCAGTCAATTTCTATCGGCTCGCAAAGCTATACAAAGTACCGATCACAACTTTGAGGCGTCAGATGTTGAAAAATTCACTTAGAAAACGTGCTCACATGAAAACTGTGGGCATTCTGGCAAAAAATATTTCTTTTGCGATAACTGTCATAACTAATGTGAATGTCACTATAACTTGAGGTTTTGTTTATTCATTTTTACTAATCCAACTTCCCATTAGGCAGAAGTGAGAACAACAAAAAATGAGATCTTATTTCACAAATACCCATTATAAAAATACATTTGAACGTTTTTATAACATATAGTTGTTACGAATGAATTCATTTTGCTCATTTCTTATTTCTTATTTCTATCCAGCAATCCTCATTATCAGTTTTTTGTTCTTATTGCTTACTTCTGTTTTCACCTAGTGAAAACCCGGTCTAAGTTAGAATTTGTTTGGTTTAAATGTCTAATAGTAAGCTAGGATAATGAAAAGATGTTTGTAACGCTATAATAGTGTCAACTAAACACCTTCTGTTTGTCCTATTTTAGTCTCAAATGTTAAAATTGTCTATATTTCCAGTTTTTTTTGATGCAGTTATTGCATTTAGTTTGCTCTATTTGTTTATTAGAAGAGTCAATTCATACTTATAGCCGTCTGTACGCTCAACCCGCAGAAGAACGATATAATCAAGCCACAATTTTATCTTATAAACTATTAGCATTACTAGGGCTGTGAGTATGAATCGACTCTAAAGCCCGGTTCATGTTTAAACTTAAGAGCATAGTAATAGGGACAAGGACAATAATTTTCGGTCAGCTGCTGTAATACAGGGACAGTACTGTTTCGTCTGACTTTAAGCGCACAAACTGAACTCGATAATCTGCTCTTAATGTGTGTGATGTTTTGACTGTTATCTTATGTTTTGTCAGTAATTAGTCAGTGCTAGTGTGCTGCTCAATGTGTGTGATGTTTTGAATGTTATCTTATGTTTTGTCAGTAATTAGTCAGTGCTAGTTTATACTTGCCAGATGCCAGCGATTTGTAGTCACAAACAAGTGAAGTAAGCTGATTTACCATTAGTAATATTGTAGATTTCAGAATAAACAATATCTCTGTCATGTGCATTCATTGCTATTGCATACTGATTGTTGGGTTGTCGACCCCAGCGAAGCAGAGGTGCAACCCATTGTATTCGTTTTCCTGTTGTTATTTTTTCTCGTTAACAAAAGCCTGTGATCGGTTTTTCTTGGGGGTTACTGGCGCAGTTGCTCCCAAACTTTGGTGGGGGGTCCCCCCTATGAGTAATTGCACCCCCAACCTTGGTGACCCTCTGACCCCACGAGGGGCCGGGTCACGTGACCCCCCAAAAAAGATGAAAAACAAGGGGGGAGGTTTTGTGAACTTGAGAAATTTTTTGTCGAGGATTTGGACAAAAACTTGTTTCTAGGGGTAGTTTGGGTCCCTGAACACAAATCTGGAGTTATTTTTTTACCCAGGACCCTCCTGGACCCACCGATGACTCGATGACTCCCCTTCAGGGTACCCCCCTCCTAGGGGGCCCTCAGACAGGGATCAAATTTTCGAAAATTTGATTTGAGATTTTGATGTTTCCAGGGGTAATTAGAGCCCCTAAACACGAAACCAAGGTTTGTTTTTGCTTAGGACCCTCCTGGACCCCCTATGACCCCCTTAGGGCACCCCCTCCTAGAAATTTGCATTGAAATTTGCATTGAATTTTTGGGGTTTATGTGGGCAATTGGGGTCTCTGAATGCAAATATCGGGTTTTTTGCTAAAAATATACAATCTTTTGCCTACAATGGAGGGTCCTCTGCTTAGAATAAAGGCTCTTCTGCCTTGAGTAGAGGGTCCTGTGCCTTTGAATGTAGGGTTCTTTGCCTTAAAAAGAGGATCATCCGCCTAGACTAAACTCTAAAGGGTCCCTTACCGAGAATGGATGATTTCCTGCCTAGAACACTAGGTTCTTTGCCTTCAGAGGATTTTCTGCCTAGAATAAAGGGGCCTCTGCGTAGAATAGAGGGTCCTCTGCCTTGAATAGAGGGTCCTATGCCTAGAATAGAGGGTCCCTTACCGGTCGGCAACCCGTTGTGGCCTACTGGCGATTTTTTTCTTGTTCTCGTGTTATGCCAATCGTTTTTGTGTTTATTTGAATAAAAGCGTCTAAAAGTTTGATTTTTGCACATAAGCGATAGCCCAACAAACATTTCTGCACTGATTTGCTCGTTGACCATAATACCCTATTTTTGACCATAATAGCCGACATCGGTGACTGCATTACCCTATTTTTGCCGAATTTAGGTTTACAACTTCAATTGCAAGCTGCGAACTTTAATATTAACAAATTCACTTGACATTTCGTGTGGTGTGCCATAGGACATGGCTTTATAATCTGTGTTAAAAAAGCATACTTACGCTTTGCACTGGCATAAGTTATTACAGCAAGTTGGGTAATGCGGTCATAGTCAGTTAAAAACTACGCCAATATTACCCCATTTTACCCTATTGCTTTATATTTATATATATTTATTATTTATCTAAGTATATTCATTTTCGTCCGAAAACCGGCTTTTACAAAAAATGTGTAAATTGTTACATTTTTGAATCATCTAATAAACTATGTAGCAGTGCTTAGGCACCCAAAACGTTCTGCACTAGTGTCCGCTGTCTACTGTCTAGTGTCCCAAAAATTTTGCAAAATTTCAGAGCAATGAACAATGTTGTATTTTTCCTGTTGGGCCACAGCTCAACAGGTTTTTAATTTTGATTTTGTAAGATTACACTGGCTCGCTGGGTTTGAATTAAATGTCAGTGCGTGTGTTTAGTTCACACTTTCGAGTAGATGCACAGCAGATGCATACTCCAGCAAACTTTTGCAGCAGTAATGAAATTTTCTAAAAAGTCACACACACACACACACACACACACAAAGTTTACTGTCCTAGAAATAGGAAGTACTTCTCTACTGCGGTGATTTGTACAATATGCAAATTAACTTTGGCTGCGTATATAAAGAAATGACAGGCTGCCTTTCTCAGTCTTCTTTTTTTACCGTGGTGTTGTACAGTGCGCTCGTACTTTCTAGCGAGAAGGCGTGTGGTGCCGTTGTGGTTTTTGCGTTGTATTGCGCATGTCAGCTGCTGACTCCTTTGACGGGAGTCCCAGCTTCGTTCCCACGTTCGTCGACATCGACGAACCCGTAACGGCTCGAGCTCATCTGACAGTTCTGAGAAAAGCCAGAGCTTGCTCAAAAGTCAGTCCTCCGCTGACGCAGACGGAGTGCAAGATCGACCCTCTCGGTACCCTGACCGATCGACCAATTCCTGCGTGGGGCGTTCTGTTAGCCCGTGTTCGGTTCGCTCTACTTCGACTAGCCGCTTAAGACGGTCACATCGACAGTCACCGCGACGAACCGAAGAGCCGGAGGCCCCAATGTGCCGCTGTTTTTTTAGACGAGACACACCGCTCCCGCCGGTTGTTCACTCATCCCCGCTCGACGCCCTTGTTAGAGCAGTGCCGAGAAACCGTCCAACGTTAGCCGTTACGGACTGGGCCAGGGAGCGCTGGATAAGTTTGAGCCAGCAAATACTTAAAGCTGATGATGACGGGTACACCAAGTTGGTGTTATCGGCTGAAGATGGTGTGGGGTTTGACCCGCCAGCCCTAGACTCGCACCGCCGACATTTGATGTCTGACGAGCGGCGTAACGAAGAGAACCGGCTGCTAGCTGCGCAGCAAGATATTTTAGCGGCCGCCAGGTACGTGGCCGCTTATTTGGGCGCGGCAGCACACATTGCTGGAAAGGCTAAGAAAGCCTTAAGTGGTGGCAAGATCATAAAGCGTAAAGACCGCATAGCCAGATTAGACGCAACGCGGTTTCCAGAGCAAATGGATGCCGCCCTCAAGCTGCTTGGATCCGCCACTCGTCGACTGTCACTACGCCGGGCAAACAACGCCCTCGGCACTGTCCGCGAAAGAGTCCATGGAAAAAGCAAAACCAGGGAATCTGTTTGGCCCTGAAATCGCCAAGCTGGTCAAGAGCAAACATGGCCGTAGGGAAAAGCTTGACGAAAAACGAGGCAGCTCATCCAGAAGTCAAAACAGAGTAAGTCAAAAGTTAGAGAATAGTGTGACTGAGCTTTCACATGACCATAAGTCAGGAAATGAGACTTTGAAGCGACAGAAACGGCTAGCTACTGCCAATCAGTCAGTACTTGAAAACAGTCGTACTAGCAGCGAATCCAAGGACAAAAGTTGTCTTTCTTATAGCACTGAAATTGCTAATAAGGGGCATGGCACCCCATGCAGTTCGCAGTATAGCTCTGAGAGTTTGACATCTTCTAGACTTCACGCAACCCGGGGCAGCTCTCTTTCGGCAGCGGACGTGGGTTTGGCGCCAGCGGAGCGAAGGCTCGAGGCCGCTTCATCGGGCACGGTCGGCAACGCCGTCCAGCGTCCGCCGGTCATTGAATCACCTCGGATAAGAGTAACAATTTATTGGTGACTCATATTTATAGTTTTGACGAAATTTGTAAGAAGACGTTTAGAGAACCGGAGGTGATTGAGATAAAATCTGGACCTAAAACGATAAGCTGGCAAATCAAAAACTACCACGTTGGGGGACGCATTAAACATTTCATCCACCGATGGAATTTTTTACTCAAAATGAGCTTATTTTAAAAATTATCAGGGGCCATTATATAGAATTTGAAAAACGTCCTCCCTTGACTGTCGATACGCGTTCGAAACTCACACAAGAAAATGACGTATTTGTGTGCGTTTGTTTAACCTATGTGTCAGCGTAATAAAGCTGCTGTCTCATAAATCTGTCTTCAATCAACGTTGTAACTATTTGTATCCTAATGCCAGCAATGAGCATACAAATTACAAGTTAACGTTTACTTGCGATGTTTGGCTGACACAAACCAAAAGTGTCAACTTGCGAAAGATTTCTTCACTAAACGGAAGATAATTCAATGCAATAAAAGTTTTAGCTGCACAAGTTTTAACTGACCTGCGGTACTTGACATACTTACTGAAAGATTTTGCCGCAGAATAGGCTTGTTCTAAAATATTGTTGTAGGCAATGATGCCACTGCTTCTAGTCGTTTTAGTGCAGTTGATTTTTCACTAGTTCATCATACAAGTAGCACGATCAGCATCATAGCACGATCAAGCCTGTTTTCATACATCTGAAATCTGAATGCGCGCGTGCTGGGAAACCCTCGTGCGCTTCGCGTTTCCCTCGCACAACGTGCGTACAAATACATGAGCACGCTTGACTTTGCTGCAAAGTATGCTACTTGTACGTATGCCCAAAATATTTGGGTGAGTCTAACTGAATTTAACTTTGACAGACAAATGAAATTGTGCCGTTTAGTACGGATGAACGGACATGTCTGAAGGGCAAAGTGCATACGGCTGAACGGACGTAGGGAAGAATTGAACAAACAGCTATTCTGTATTCTGCAGTTCAGTTTGCTTCAGTTTGTCTCAATTTCCGTAGAGAAGTACCTGCCGATAGATATCTGCCTACCTATAAACGACCCTACGCTTGAATAAATGAATGCACAGAGTTGCTAGAACAATTTTATTGTAAAATAAACAAACATATTAACACAAAAACAGGGCAGTGAAATTGTACAAACAAAAATAACAAGTCAAACTAGGTAGGACGGTATGACTGTGGCAATGACTATACGTCGTCTAATTTGCTTTATACCGTAATAAAATACGATAATTTGGTTTGCACGAAACTCATATTAATTGAGGAGGTGCTTCATGTTCATACTCATTTATTATGAGGTTTCATTTATCGTTTTATGTGAAGGTAATTTAATTATTGGAGTTGGTCGGAAAACCGGTGGCATCTTTTCCATCATCCAGACAATTCACGGAGCACTCTGCGATTTTGTTCATCAATATTCGCAAATCAGACTTGGTGAAAACCTGGAATGAAATGATGCAACAAATTAAATCAAGTAAACTTTATTTAAAAACTTTAAACAATTTTAACTAACTCAATTAATATCATCAATTATTGATGATGAATTATGTGTAAGCATGGCGGCACATCCCACCGCAAGGCCTAAATGCAGATTTAAACTGCATAGGCGCATTTATGCTCAGTCGGTAGAGTCACGAAAAACTAAGACACATTATTAAAATTACTACTCCTTTAATATTCAGTAAACGTGAACGCTACGTCGTTATTGTCCATGCTTACAATGTAACATCTTGGTAACATGTAACACAATTAAACAGGATACACAATAAATCAACCGCGCAAGCTCACTTTATAAATTTGATGAGATTCGCTGGCAATGATCTCAGCTAGCTGCAGCGGCTCCCGATAGAGTTTAGCATCCTTGGCGATGCAGAGAATCAGCGAGCAGACGCGGGGAATGCAGAGACTGCGCAGACGCTCCAGCTCCAGTTTGCGACTGATCTCGCTGTCATCCTAAAAATAAACCACACTTTTTTCACGCTACAACTACAAGAGGATGAAGAGTTTCTTATAACTTATCACCGCTATATATTAGGATCATGTACTACGCTGTGTTACACAAAATCTGTGCTTTGATTGGCTGTTTCCTGAGCGCGGATTGGCTCTCTAATGTGTACTTATTTAAGAAAGCATAAAGAAGTCAGCTAATTTGAGGAGCAATCATTGGCAGGCAGAAGAATGTGTTACTCTCTACTCCTTCTACAAGAGTGAAACACTATGTACTCCTAGTATTAGTAACGCTATTCGTGGTCTAGTTCAAACATTATACGCCGTGTAGCGACTTAGGCAGTCGGGATTCGGATTATTTGAAATCTTGGAAAAAGAAAATATTATAAAAACTAAAAAAAATCGTATCGTCACCAATCACGCTCAAAATACATGATACCAGTGGCCAAGTTTTTTAAACATCCAGCAAAAGTGGCTAATTAATCTTCTCACCTTAGACGAATCAGAATCGCACAGAAATCCACCATCCGGGAATAGCAACACGTTGTACAAGCTCTTCAACGAAGTCTGAAACAAAACACAGATAATTACAACACTATTCGTAACCAAATTCTCTATAACCATCAACAACTTGGATCCAAGTACGAAATATGCACAGCTTCAAAAGCTGCTTAGTGCTTGCTCAATATTCAAACCGACAAAGTCTCAAGCATTTTTATAATGTCGGTATCAAACTGTGATTCCCGTCTGTGAGGTACGTTTTCATCTAGCAAACTTTTAGTGGGGGGCCCTATTTGGTCCAGAGCCCCCCATTTTGGTCGCGCCCCTCCATTTTGACCCCCCCAAATCCCAAATTTGTTTCCGACTTTCCGAGCGACTTTTTAGCGGTAGCGATGTCGCTTGGCTACGATTTTTGGGCCCTGTTTTGCTAAATTTAGTATCTTTGTAGCTATAATAACGTATTAAACGTAATATTTAACGTATAATAAAACATTTTTTTCGCCTAAAATAGTGTTTTATCGTCAATTTGGTGCGCCCCCCATTTTGGTCGGGGGGAGGGGGCTGCCCCCATCGCGCCCCCCCCCCATAAAATTTTGCCTAAAAATATGCCAGTTCATTACCGAATAAAGTGACCCCAAACTGCCAGGCCACGGGAAAATAAACTGAATTTAAGGAACAAAGCTCCTGTTAAACAAAATAACAATTTTTAAAATGCAATCACACTTAAAAACGATCAGAATTTTTCCATAAATACGTTGAGTACAGGACGACAAGGATTCGAAACTAATTTGAAAAAACTAATTTTTTTGAAGTTTTCTCCATCATCCTGACAGACCTCATTGAGTGATTGCACAATGAACTTCCATCGTTCCATGGCTTTGTCAAACTGGGTTTGTTTGTGTTCGGCAGCAATGCGGTTCGAAAATGACATTTTGCTGAGCGCTTCTTCGTCAAGTTGCGCCGGAGGCTCAGGCTTCTGCTTATGATAATGGTCAAACCACTGGGAAAAACTGGAACAGGCTTCCTAAAAATATAATAATATATAATAAAACTATAATAATGACAATATTATTGTTTTGCGTCAAAACTGCGTATAACACACTAGCGTTTAAATCTACGCATTCATCAAGCAAAATATTCAGAAACCTTGAACGTTACAACAACATAAAGTAAAGCCAAATTTGACCTGTGAACCAAGAAAATCTGGGAAATACAGTTAATGGCTACTGGCACGTTAATTTTCGGCCACCTACGTTGTCTGAACTGACGAATATAGTAAAAATCAACAATCATGCATGAAATAACACGAGGCATAACTTTTTACAGCATGCATATGCAATACCAATCAATAATAGGTGAAACTAAAGACAGGGACTCCTCTTTCGCTTTCGAGCACTTTTCTGTGGGCCAGTAGACCAAGTTAAAAGTGTTAAAACTTAATAAATCTCTCCAACGTTAGATCAGAAGATTCGTAACCAATCAAATATGTTACCAACATTTCGTTACAGTTAACATAGTTTATTTCTGGGCTACCTTGACAAATATAATATCATTCCATTATGATGAAAACTTCGTTCATTTACCCAAGAGCAAAGCAAAAAAATTTCTAAAGTCTAAAACATACAAAGTGAGCCATATAGCAGAGATACTCTCGAATAGCGTTGTTGTGAGAGACTGGGAGGCTGCTTTCGGGATTCTGTAACATTAATTATATTAAGGCCCGGTTCATACTCCTCCTTGTCCTTGTCCTTATCGTTTGTCCTTAAGCGATTTCAAGTAAACGGTTGTCTTCCAAATAAGCCAACTTTTTGCATGAATAAAGCAGGGGTCACTTGCAGATTGTATACAAAAAATTAGCCAAAACGCTTGTTTGAGTACTTCATAGGAGCTAACCAAAGTTTGTCCTTGTCTCTGTCCCTATGTCCTTAAGGACAAGTATGAACAGGGCATAAGAAAGCTTTAAAATCCCACTCAAGTGCATTAAGTTATTTAACAATGTATACATCCAAAATATTGATTAGCAAACTAAACAACCGTAACCAACTCGCTAATACCACATAAACTAGTACTTGCATGTACAAAAATTTCTTCAACTTAGTGAACAGTAAGCATTGGTGACGCTGTGGATTATTCCATTTACCTTGAGCTGCCAGGAGGACACAATCACAGCCACCGTATCCTGGGGCAGCTTCTCAGCCAACTGCTTGGCCGACAGATACTTTCCCACCACTGAAAAAATACAGCTCAACTACCACAATTTTGTGAATGAAGTCAACCGGGCACTGGTCCACGTCACCTTCACTTTCAGTGTTTATTCATACTTATACTTGAACAGCAACTTGAACTTGTATGCATGTGACAAAACAAGTCCGGACTGCCTAAGCGCCAAGGTCAATAATTATTCAGACCTATAGCCGTTATGTGTTCAGCCAGCAACATTAAAGACAAAATACTAATCCATGTACAGGATTAGCTATGTTAAGTTTTAATATCACGCTAGCACTCTGCGCAACTATTTCTGTCAAAGCGAAAAGTTTCCAAACCAGAAACTATTATTGCCGCTTTTTGATGGACCATGTATTTTGAACATTAAAGCATCTTACACAAAAATTTTCGTATAACGGCATTGGCTCGCATTAGCGCTTCGGTTCGCGTGGAAGAGTCCAGCAACAACCAATCAAAAATGCGGATCTTCAACGCATCAGCCTAAATTATGATATATACGACATAATCAAGCTATAATAATGTCAACCAAATACACACACAAACTGTTTTTCAGAAATATTAATACATGTTGATTTTAAGATCACATTCACATCAGAGACCGGTCAATAAGAGGAAGTGCAATTGAACGTAATATACGTTCAGCACAGGATCAACTACAACGGACCGCCGAATTTGTACAATTACTTAAAGTCTGACCAAAAATTGCTGAACCCTGAGACAACACGGGTTGCGTGATTTTTGTGACTTCTCGCTGTATTCTTGATGCTTGCAATTCATTCTTTTCGTAATGAAATCGCGCGTTTCTTTTTGTCTCAGGGTCCAGCATTTTTTGGTCAGACTTTAGTTCAAAGTACGTAACATGTCATATAAGCACATAAGTATGGAAAAATGTAAAATAACTTTCTATCACCATTAATATTATCGATTGAAGAATTAGAAACAAAAAAGCAAATACTGAGATTTGAAGTATGCTGGTAAAAGACATCCAATTTATGTAGTTGCTATCCCTCTAGCTGCCATACCTCTGTCACAGGGCGTGTGAGGAATGCCATGTCACTGGCCTCGGGGGCAGAGCCCAGGTGGTCGGCACTCAGTTGTGAAGCATTGAAACTGTCCACCTCACTGTCAAACCCGCTCTGCGAGATCACATTGTCCACAATCTGCTCACAAATGGCCCGGGTGTCCAGGCCAACGTCAGACGCTCGTTCCAGCACTTTATAGTAATCCTCTTCGGGTGTCAAATCTGAATAAAAAAAGCATCACGCCAGTTTAAAAAAAAAACTTGACTTCGCTCACTGCATCACACGTCCTGCACTAACGGTAGTTTGGGATGATTAGAGGACTCACTAAACATATAAGCTGACTTGACCCTAAGCTAAAACATACTTGGGACTTGATCCAAATTTTCCAAATTAATTTTAGGAGGGGGTGTGGTTGTTCCGGTAGCTAATGGACGTTAACCAGTGACCGCTAAGTTGGTCTCTAAACTCAGATGATTTTTCCTCCATTCTTGAACAATAAGAAAGAAGTACAAAATAAGCACAAAAATTGCCGCTGAAAATAAGCAAAACTCGTTCTGGAAGACTTACTTTCGCACATTTTGGCATACCAGTTGACGTTCAAGGGATCGGGCAGGGCAGCCGCATAGTTGGCCACAATGGGCACTCGACCGTCATCAATCAGTGATTGAATATAAAGTTCGATCAGTGAGATCATGGCCTGTTCCTAGATCAATTAAAAAACTCGCACTATGAATTTTAGAAAAATATGAATCTTCCAATTTAGCACAAGCCACCCTAGGCGCTAATTGTAAGCATCACAGTTCACGATTAAACCTGGTTAAGAGATCAATTGAGAAAATTAGCTTAGCACAAAAATTCATGTGGCTGACAAAAATCTATCCTAGCTTGTCTTTGGCTTGATTAAAACTGTCCATTATGACGGTAAAGTTACAGCAAAGCATGCTGGCTAAACGAATGGTTATTGCAAGGCTATAAGTATAAAACGACTGCAAGGAAACAAGTTGTGAAGCAAAAAATATGCTTACATTATTGATTCTTCCAAGCGATTTAGCAGCTAGTGCAAAATGAGCAGAAAATCTGAGCAGATGTCGTGAGATGGTCTCTGGTTCTTCGGCAGAGAGCATGTTGTACAGCCAGCACAGCGCTGAGTCGATATCATTCAGTATGATAAATCGTTGAACCACACAGTAGGCGTCCATGCTTTCAGCACGAAGAGTCTAGAACAGGAAACAAAACAATAGTGTTTTCGTTACGAAAAAATAGCATAGCCTCGCACAAATGCCGACTCATACTTTCAGTCGAAAGGCTCAGTCAATAAACAAAAATAAGCAAAAAATTTAAAAGAAAGACAAAATATAAAAATAAAATTGGTGTTTCCGGTGAAGAATCTTTCTAAGTTACAGTTTAAAATAAATAAGCTATAAGCACGAATAAAGTTATCAATTTCAACAATTCTTTTTTACAAAAGTTGACATACATTTCGCGAAGTTTTACTGAAAAGCGAAGTGAGTGTAAAATTAAAACAAAGTATTTATAAGAATGGATTGTAATAATTTGATTCAACGTACTTCTACATTCATTGCTTCAATTTCTGACAAAATATCTTCAATCACAAAATCAGAGCGTTCTTTACAGAATGACTCGGACAGGCTGATATCCGGCTGGTCACAGTCGAACGACTGCGGGTCAGAGGTCAGCATTTTTTGCAGTTCATGCTGCAGACGGCACGAGCAAAAGGCCCAGAGGAAATCTTGCCACAAGGAGCACTGAGGCAGCACGCTGCGCAAGTGTCCGCTCAGACTGCCAAATATGGCTCGCTCGGTAGACGAAAGTGAGGTCTGAAACAGTACTAAAGTTAGGACAGTCGATACAGCACATGCGCGACTAAAAACAATATACAGATAATCAGCTGATCTGTGGGGGGGGGGGGTGGGGGTGGATGGTCGGATCCTTCTCATGCGTGCTAACAACTGACACCCTCATGGTATATCAGTCATGCTTACGACGAAAACGCAGACTACCGACGAAAACTTACGCAGAGAATGAGCTACGCGAGGGAACTAGCTAGATGTAATATTATGAAAGCCCAAGCCCGTCAAAAGTAAGTGGCGTAACTCTTTTTTGTCAGACTTTAGTATGAGCCAAGCTGATCTAGGCCTACTTATCGACAATAATACCTAAAATGTCAGAACGTTAAGGCATTGAACCAGAGATCAGTAAACAAACAGCACCTCTTTTTCTAGTTCCCAGCACAGTTGCCTCCACAGGAAATAGTCCTTGTTGCCCGAGACCGTATCCAGCACACTGTGTTGTCCCAGATGAGTGGATCTTTCATAGTTTTTATCCTCGTACAGCAAACTGCCCTGCAGCATTGCCGCTCGCCACGACTGACCACAATGAACACAGAGATCCACAGCCTAGACCACAAGTATGGTTTTAATATTGTTAGAAATAAAAAAAACTTTTTTACACTGTTCAAATGGGTGGCTTAGTTTTGACACATAACGGCCAACGATAATGCAAAAAATGGCCTTAAGAAGCTTATAAATACCGGCATGGGAACCTCACTTTGTCTTTTACATTTGAACGGTCAGTATTAATTTTTAACCAAGAAATTGTCAATTTTAAAACGTTCGTTTAAGTTTTTTTACAAAATATTGTATACAAAAATCTTCCTTATTCTAATCAAAAAAATTGTCGGCAGACTATGGTAACCAAGGCAGTTTGTCAATGACAGCAAAATACGCAAAATTACCTTTTGAATAAGCCCGGCTCTAATTAAAGCAAAAATAATTTGCAGTAATCTGGCTTCATCTTGCTGAAAAAAACAACAATATTACTTTTTTTATGAACATTATGATTTTTTAGTTGCGAGCTGTTGTTTTAATTTAGAACGCCGTTGCACTTTTGGAGATAATTATGCCAATCAAACCCGGCATACAATATACAATGTGAGTTATCTAATTTCAAAATAATTTTTTCAAAATATCTTATAAAAAATTAGTTAATATAATTTAACTTACCATATCAACGTCTGTAAGATTCAAATCATTCCGAAGTGGTGCATCAGGATCCTTTAACCAAAAAAACTAAATAAAGTTCGCAGAATTCGATGCACAAATTTTGTAATAAAATCTATATAACAATAACTACTTCAAACAGTTATCATCAACTACTAAACTAAACTGGCAAAACAAGAACACAATTCGTAATTTTGGCAATGAACTTACAAAAAGTGAGACTTCTTCATCCACATGCTTTTTCGAAACCTTAAGCTGATGTAAAGCATTTTCCCTGAAATACACAAATCAGATTAGATATTATATAATATTGAAAAATGTAATTTTTGTATTTTTGTAAAGATACAGACAATACTGTGTACATGAAAACACCATAAGCATTAATTTATTTAATCTATGGTAAATATAAACAAAATTAAGACTTATAGAAATCTGTATCAGCCGTTTTATTATAAAACGAAAACGAAGAGCTGTAGTAACCAGCTAAGCTGAAATTAAACTTTTCAGTTTTATTTCGAAAATTCGATTGTTGAAATGAAATACGGCTGTACTTACGTAAGTAGGAAACGATTATCGACCACACCACTATTATAATAAATCATCTCACCAAATCACGGATTTCTCTCCAAAAATCACTGAGCTATATTTATCCTGCACCACATCAGCCGCATTCTGTTGACACCACCGCACTATCACCTGTTAACAAAATAATGTTAATAAATGAATAAATAAATAAATGAATGAATAAATAGAATACTGTTAATCAAACAACTAAATATAAAAAAGTTACAGCCACATTAGTATCAGAACTAAAAAGTTCCATTTTTGAACTGCAAGGCTACAACGTTGAGAACCACAGCAATGACAAAAGTCATCCTTAGTTTTAGTCATTTCAAGTTTGCGAGTAGTGAAACTTCAAACATACTATCTAAATAAACACAACGTATTATAGGTTATCTCGTCCAAAATCCATCCTGAAAACAGTTGATGGCTCTATGAAATAGAATCGACGTAAAAAATATACTTACATCAAGCTCCAAAATAGAGGGATTATCGAAAAGTATTCGGCGCCGAACTTGTTTGGGTGTAATCTACAATCAAGAAAGCTATATTATAGTACAGCTCTATAGATGAAATTTATGAGCATATCAATACTTCTGAAATAAGCCCATTACTATATTATACATATACTAATTACCTTACTATACTATATAAACTTTCTTGCTCAAAAATAATTACGATAATAACTCAGGATCGGCTCAACGCAGAAACATCATTTTTACGTTATCAGATAGCCGACAGCGTGGCCAAAAACTTTTCTATTCAAAGTCAGTTCGTAAAGGAAACCGTTAAACCGGTTTGAAAAAAAATTTCCATACTCAATACTGGCATTTTCGGGCTCGAACATCTACTACGACGAATGTAAGATGATACTGTAGTGTCATTTACTTCTCAAATATTCAGACTGTCATAACTTGCCTCAACGTTAACGTAAAAACATAAAATTGACGCCTTTCAACTCAGAACAGTAGGCGCTTTTGAATGATACCTTACTTGACGTATACCATTCACGTTTAAACGTTTAAATTTCCAATTCTAAATTATGACGCAAAACTTAACGTCAAGTTAAAGGCCGTGTCACCCATCATTTGAAAGCTCTAACAATTTCCTCTCAAATGACGTTAAAATTATTATTCTCCCACCACCGTATCAAAAGTTATGGCCCCTGAAAGATTTCATAAAAGGGGCTGATTGTACTACAGATCACACCATGGGTGATCAAATCCCAAAATAATTGAATTTAGGCAAACATTTAAAAATTCTTTGGTAATTTTTTAAATAATGTAACATAAATAGATTTAACTTAGATATATACGACATGGTCGAACTAGTCTAAACTAGACGCACTAGACTTGTTACTATGTTTTAAAACTATCCAATTTTTTGTGATAATTATAATAATAGGGTGAGGTGGCTCTGGAAGGGCTGGCGTTGATGTTCTTAACATGAAATAAGTTTACATTATGCTGGACGTGACACGGTTCTCTGGTTCCGGGTCAATAAAGTTGGAGTTATTTTATTGTCAAAACTAATCATACGTTTTTCGGCACATAAGTCAGCGGTAATCGATATTTTTTAGGGTGTCAAATCAAAGCTGTTCTTATGTCTAACTGATGACGAAAACTAGAACTTTTTACCAGTTAGCTAAAAAAGTTATGGCGTAAAAAGTTTTTACGTAAACTTAGTATTTTTCAAAAATGTTACGCAACGTCCGTGTTACCATTGATATAACAAAGGAAATGCTTCCATGAAGTCAGCCATGTAACTGTGATTCTTACACAAAACAGATTTTACTCCATCAGTCACCATTGAGCCGGCAATATGGGTCTAATTCTGAAATTTATTTTATTCTAAAATCTTATTTTCCGTTTTTCGGTATATAAGTCAGCGTTAACGTATAGCTCTTTTGGTATCTTTCGTGAAAACTAGAACTTTTTATGTGGTCCCTGGAAAAAGTTATACCCTAAAGTTCTTTTTAGAAAACATTTTGTTCGAAAAAATTCCTTCGCGACTACTCACACCATATACGTATTGAACAACGTTCGGCAAAATTAAAATCGCTATAACTTGCTTCAACGTTGACGTAAATACATGAAATTGACAGCATTCTACTCAGAACTTCAGGCGCTTTCGAATGACACCTTACTTGACGTTGACGGATGCAACGTTCGATCAGCGTTGACTTTTAATTAATACGGAACGTTGGTTGCGTTTTACGTCATCGTGCGACCTATCAATCGATAGCTCTTGACAGCTAGCATTTAAAAAACAACCAATATGCAAAGCCGCCACAACCATATGCAAAGTTATGGCTCCTGGAATTTTCCCTTTTGTTGACTACATGTAATCACCTCATATGAGATCAAATCGCATTGCAAGTCAACTTGACTTAAACTGGAATTTTTTCAAAATAACTTTTAACGTTAAACACTGCGTGACCTCACGTTGTAGATTTAGTCTAACTAGTCTAAACTAGACGCACTAGTCTTGTACGAAATATTACATATATGCATTTCCACAATATTGTCATAATACATAGACCTTCTAAACTTTACCATGTCAGATATTTTTGAAAATATATACTCAAGGCAGTGGAAAAAAGTTTTACATATATACATTATTAAACTTCACACTAACAGTCAAATGCCAAAACATAAAAACTCACAGCTTGTTCTTGGGCAAAAGGACAGCCATTACAACGTGTCTCATACAGCATCCGCATCAAGCGCCAGGTGCAACGCTCAGAGCGTGCCATTCGTGCCGCTTCAATTGATTTGCCTGTTCTAAAATAAAAATGTCAACTTATCGGTTGTCGAGTGTCGACCATTGGGAAGCTATCTTCTAGTGCGTAATTAAAAAACTCTGCTGTTACATAAAACTTCAAGGAAAAAACTTGTACAGAACTGGCATTTAAAAACTATATATTATACACAACTGGCTTTTTATCATATTATATGACGGGGGCAGAGAGGGCTGTATGAAACCACTCGTGACCAGAAGTTTTTTGCGCACAGTAACTCAGACACACAGTTACAGCTTTTTTTGAAAAATTTCGCTGAAGATGAGCCAAGCCCGCTGTTTTAGAATTTAACAACAGACAAAATGTCAGTAGTATATATAACAATGTGACAATCTGGAAATTTTCAATTTAGTTGGTATATGAATGCTGTAAATTAATATGAATGTACAAAATATTCTATATGCGTCAACTTCTCACTAAATAAAATGCTCATTTTTAATAATAATATAAAAATACAGTAAGTTTAGCCAAAAAATAAACAAAAATAGAGAACATATACAGACAGACGTTATTAATAACTAATACCTGGAGAACTTTGACGCTTCCTTGCCAAAAAGCCTATCCAGCAGTTTCAATTGATCCATGAATAACTGCAACATTTAATATAATGATGGTCAAAAGCAGTCGAATCAATAGTTTCAAACTTTCAACAAAATACCGAAGTTACAGCAGTGAACATACGAACTTGAAAAAAAAAGAGCGTGTATTGCATTCAGAAAGTGAGCTATATCTTTTATATAGGACGGAAGTTCTTTAACGATTGGTTGTAGGATTTCGTCTAAATAAGCACTCAAATTTTCGGTGACGGTGTTGCAGCCGGAAGCTATTGGACGGCTTGGAGGATACGGTCATTTTTTGTGAACTTTAGGTAAGGTGTAAAATCGTGCTGGTTGGGAACTAGGACTTGGTTTTATTCGATTGCCTAATTCTTTCTTTATTTTCTTTTTGACAATAAGACTTTCTATAAAATCAGTAATTTCTGATTTGTAATCGTTCGTTGGATCAGCGTTAAGACGCGCATATGTTTTATTGTCATTTAAATGTTTTAGCGTTTCACTTTCATAGGTAGCTTTTGACTGTACTACAATGCCAGCTCCTTTATCGGCAGGTTTTATCACGATGTCATCGCGAAATGGCAGCTTTCGCAGAGCTAAATTTTCTTCGTGCGTTAGGTTCGATTTAAAAGTTAATGATTGTAAACCTGGTTTCAAGTCTGAAATGATCTTTGAAATATAAGTGCGACTAAGTGAGGCTGCGTATTGATTAGACCGAAATTCGTACAGTAATTTGTTTTGAAATGTTTTGAAGCTATTGATTGTTGAAAGCAATAAAACATTTCTCGGTGTTGGGACGAATGTGAGGCCTTTATTTAGCAAAGACTGCTCGTGTGAGGTTATGTTAACTTCTGGTTCAATATAAATGATAGTAGGTGAAACCGTGTTTGGACTTTGATTGCAGTTACTGTTGGTATGTTTTTGTATTTGACGACGGTTATTAGAATTATAGTATATTTTAGTTTTATAATTGCCTTGTCGTGATCTGTGAAATGTTGGAATATATGGTGTTTGGTTGTTATTAGTTGTTATAAATTGATAGGACTTGACATTCATCTTGTGATTCTCAAAATTTTCTTCCCGAACAAGGCGTTCCAACTTAGCTTGTTTTTGGATACGTAGCTTATCGCGGTATCCTTGTGCTGCGTCTGATGATATATCGACCATGTTGGATAGTTGTACATGCATTAAATGTTCCATAGATAATCGTACAAGTCTCCACGAGACCTCAGAGAGTATTTGGTTGTGCTGAGCGTGTAATTCTGGTGTTGATTTCGGTAAGCACAGACTTTGCTTAATTCTGAATCCATTTGGTATTACACCGAATTGCACACAATCGTTCAAAAAGTTAAAATGTTCCTGGCATGAGATAAGTAATCTCTGGTCTTTACTTACATGTATTGGTCCAGGATTCATTTATATATATATATATATATATATATATATATATATATATATATATATATATATATATATATATATATATATATATATATAAACTACTGAGAAATATAGGCCGGTGTTTGATGTGATTGATAATGGCGAAAAAAGAGACTCTAGCAAACAGCTCAGTACCAGAAATAAATTCGACTAAATTTAATATGCACACAAGAGGGGTAAACGGCGCATCTACCCTTTTTTGATGCCCGAAAACTTACACCAGAATGCCAAATTGAACGTGAACTTCTAAAAAATTAGTGGCTCGCGCCTAGCACTAAATACCCTATTTGTTACGTCTTTGTTTCACATATTTAAATCTTTCTTTCTTTCTTTTTCTTTCTCAAGAGACCGCCCGCCCCTCCTTAAAAATGATGCAGTTTTCACGAATTATTGCTCCGTGCAATGGCATTTTGTAAATCTGCTAAACTTATCGTAACAGTTGAAAAAATGGCTGGGGATACTTGGGATCGGTAACTAGACTAGTCGTAGCTCACCTGATGCCCCGCGCTCAACCAACTAAGCTATCAGCCCACCACAGCAATTGCTGTTACGAGTACTTCATATACTCAGCTGATTAGCTCATTTCATTCCTACTACCAGTCTGAGCCAATCAGCTGTGTTTCCTGTTACACTTATATACTTTTGCCAAAACCGATTTCATTTGGAAAGCCACCTCAAACAAAAAAGGAAAGTATATATACAGAGTATTTAAAAGACTTATAAGCTATATTATAAACTTTAATCTTGTGCTTATTGCACTACACAATTTAGTTTGGAAACTGAAGATTAACCAAACATTACTGGATTACCTGACCTTAAGACAAAAAGAAACACACGATTTTGTCAATAAGAGGACAAACTGCAGGCATCAATAAGGCAGCGATTAGTCACAAAAATCACGCCACATGTGCTAGCTTCAGGGTTCAGCAAATTTTATCCGTAGTGGGATTTTTTTCGGTACAGTAAACCCATACATGTAACACGGGGCTCCGAGCTGAGTTTCGAGCCTAGGCCAGATTTTGGGGACGCCCTGCCTGCAATGACCAAAAATATATACCTTACATTTTGCAGAAATTTTTGAAATTTTCCAAAAAGTCCTTTTACTGAATTTTGCCCAAATTGTGGGGACCCTCCCCCGGACCCTCAATTCGGGGGGTCCCATCCCCCCTCATACATGTATGCATAAAACCCCTTCTTGGAGTAATCATACTTTATAGTCAGTTCTTGTACATTACATATTCATGAATTTGGGGGGGGGGGGGGGGATAGAACACCAGAAGGGGGGAAAATTAATTTCCAGAAGTAGGGAGGGGGGCTCGCGCACAGGGGAGAGAGGAGGTACGGGGCCCCGCCAAAGGAAAATTTTAGCCAAAATTCTGAAAAATTAGAATTTTTTCGTAAAATTGTTAAGCAATTTTTTTACCGAAATTTTGCGCCAAAATTTGTCAAAATCGGTGTTTTTTGGTTAGAAAAAATTAAAAATTTCATCTTTTAGGGGAGGGGAGGGGGTCAAAAATCGGTTGACGTCGCGGGAGGGGTGCCCGACCGAGGGTACCAAAAAGTTCGGTGCTGTTACGGCTCCCGTCTAGACTCATTAAAACTGCGAGAGAATGCATCTTCATCACCAGATGATCAAATCAAAAATTTCCTCATTTAAAATTCATGTACTACATACAGTTGGCGAAAATCCTCAAATAATGCATCCGTCGCTGAAACAAACCATGCAATTGACTTCGGTTGCATTTTCATTCATCTATCATTGAATCAGAATCTACCACAATTCATTCATCTATACTTCACACGGAAATTGTCAAGCATAAAAATTCACCATAGATTTTTCACCTCTAAATAACTTCTGCAAACAGTACCTTCTTTAGCCTGAACACCTGTGAGCATCGACTTGATTTGGCCCCTCATTTTGTCGGAGCGAAGATTCAGTGCTCTTGATTGATTCCCTGTGAAGATCCTTTCGCAGCTTACTGCAACAAATTGGGTAAACAGTCTTTATTGATTATACATACATATCTAGCGTACACGATCTTTAATAGATCGTAAGTAGAGGATACAACTTAGTAGCTGGACAGCTGGTTACGTTTCTGACCTTTCCAAGTTGGGTCATTGTCATGGCAGCTTGGACGCATGAAATTGTCAACTGTGAGTAGGCGTCATCTCTACAGCTGATAACTGCGACAAGTTACTCC